>JAGKTI010006143.1:12860-40736 GCA_018397915.1 Birgus latro | reverse complement strand
CAAAGCTGGCCTAAGTACCGGCCGTGATTTAATTCAAAAGTTGTGCTAACGCAGAGTAGCAAACTGTATTAAATAATAGAGTGGAGTAATCAAACACAATTAATATACTTTAACAAAGCTCAAGAAAAGAACTGTGAATTTATTAATTACAAAGAAATGAATTTACGTTACATGAAATTCAAATCAAGTAAAGGAATGCACTCACTCGCTCAGACACTCAGATAACGGCTAAATATTTCAAAAAGCTTAGCCTAGGAAAAAACCAGAAAATACTGATCGGTATGGATGAGACTGTACTGCAGTCGATCACCAACAAGGTGGGAACTAGGGAAGACACGCCAATTCAAGCCGAGATCTGAAATAAAGAATTCACTCGAGCCTCTAGAGGCGTACGACCCAATCTTTCCGTGACTAAGACCAGACTGATTTGAATCTCGACGCGGCGCGGGTGGGAGCTCGGCGCATGCGCAATTGGCCCGGAGCAAAGCCCGACAACTAAAATTTATCGTACATATTAATTTGCTCCTCAAGATCGCAGGATGTCACGATTTAACTAATGTGATTTTACAATGTAGAAAATTCGTGACACCATATATTCTTAATACCTTCCACAAACCTTGTCTATCCACCCTGTCATATGCTTTCTCCAGATCCATGAAGGCTGCATACAACTTCTTGCCCTTCTCTAGAAACTTTTCCACTACAGATCTAAGAATGAATATCTGGTCTACACAACCTCTTCCCTTCCTAAAACCTCCTTGTTCTTCTCCAACTAATTCCTCAGTAATTTCCCTAACTCTGTCAATAAGTATCCTACCATATATTTTTCCCATTACACTGAGAAGGCAAATGCCCCTATGATTACCACACACTGCTTTTTCCCCTTTTCCTTTGTACAGAGGAATAATTATACCTGACTTCCAATCCTCCGGGACTCTACCCTCCTCCCAAGCCAATCTGCACACCTTCCACATCCATTCTATTACTATCTCTCCCCCATGCTTCAGCATTTCACCACACACTCCATCAATTCATGGGGCTTTCCCCATTTTAACTTTCTTCATTAGTTCCACCACTTCCATCCTGGTGATTTCTTCCTCTCTTCTCACAACCCTCCTTCTCCCTGCCATTCCCCAGCCACTTATACTTGCATTACTTTCATTCTCTATGTTCAACAGTTCATTGAAGTGTTCTCTCCATCTGTTTACTTTTTCTCCCTTCTCCACTAGTAATCTACCATTTTTATCTTTCACACCCCCACTGCCTTCGTTGGCACCCTGTCTAGCTCTCTTTACCTCCTTCCCTAGACATACCCTAACTAATGTGCTCGGACACTGGGGTGGGTGGAGGTTTAATGCACAAGGGGAAGGCACGATGGGAATAATATCTATTCCTTCTTTTAGCCACTGAGGTGTTTCGTGTGCCCGTGCACTGGGGAGGGAGAGTGTCAATAAACAAGAGAATGGCACAATCGGCATAATATTATTGTTCTGTTGGTCACTGTGGCGTTTTCGTTCACTGGGGGATGCGCGGGACTCCACTCGGGATATAAATTAGGCCAAAGTTACTCTTAAGCTCATCCAATCTTATACTCTGGGCTGCTGGTCACTTGTCACTAGAATATACAATGGGAATCACTCGCATGATATAAACTAATGCACACACATATATCTGGGTCTAGAAAGCACACACATAGACAAGGTCCACTCGCTTCACTATCACTGCGCAGATTGATTCCTCCATCCGGAGGAAGGACAGAGTGACGCGCCCCTGGACAGGGCCCCACATGTAGTTGTGGGACTGAGGGCTCGGCCCGAAGAGAGCCAGGAGACGGGCCCGACATCGAGTCTGGGAGAGACTCAGAGAGGTCTCGCCCACAGGTAAGTCAGACCCTGGTGTTCGGGGCAACTCCTGGGGTGACTGAGGACCCAGGGTACTGGAACCCGGGTTGGCTGGACTGCGGCAACGGCTGGAGGGCAGCGTCGCCGTCAGGGTCGTCACACGGGAACCTCAGGCCGGGGGAGTAGTGGACGGGGCCCAATGTCGGCTGCTGGGTCTGCTGGGGCTCCGCTTCGGCCACTGTTCACACTGGTAGAGTTCCAGGGAACCAAGGCCTCGGGTGAGGCCTTGCCATGGCTCGGGGGAAGGGTCCTCTCTGGCTGCAGGATCTCCTGTGGGAGAGAAGCACACTGTGGCCTGCTCTACCTCCGGTCTGATGTGACTAATGGCCAACATCGTAGTGGCACAGGGGACAACAGCTTCAGTGCGGCTAGTGGCCTGCTCTACCTCTGGCCTGACATGACTAATGGCCGACATCGTAGTGGCACAGGGAACTGCAGCTCCAGGGCGGCTAGTGGCCTGCTCTACCTCTGGCCTGATGTGACTAGTGGCCGACGTCGTAGTGGCACAGGGGGTTGTAGCTCTGGTGCGGCTAATGGCCCGTACCGTGGAGCTAAGAGGACTAGTAGCAGAGGGATGGACTGTGGCCGATCCTGCCTCGTACCGAGTACGGCTTGTGGCTGGTACTGCGGCGCTACTCTGGGGGGAACAATTACAGGAGTCGGACAACTTGTGGCCTGTCCTGCCCAACCGACACGCGTCCGTGCCGCGGCCCTGTAGCGGGGATGCAACTAGGGAACGGACTGTGGCCGGTCCTGCCCCATGCCCGGTATGACAATGGCCAATTCCTCAGCGTTGCGTGGAGTTATAAACTCCACCCCTTACCTGGCGAGTGGAATTTCGGCTGGAGACTAGGCGCCAGCAACTGCTACCTTTCCGGGGCATCACCTGGGAGTAAGAGGGGCGCCGGGAAGGGATACAGGTGTGCCGTTCCTGTTCCCAGCCGCTCAGTGTCAGCGGTGGACCCCTGGTGGTACTGGGGGGGTTTGGGGGGGTTGGTGTCATCTGTATTGGCCGTCGCGTCGTCTGCAGCCTCAACCCCTAACTCCTGTATTTCATATACTGTATATATATGCATAGGTGGTAGGTGGTGGCGACCATCATCCACTCACTTGATGTAGTGCTGCCTACTTCTTCCTTAGCCTTTATCATTCTCTTTCTGAGCCTGCCCTCCTCTCTTCCTATTTCTCCCATCTTTCCTGTCACTTCTTATTGCTTTTCTTTCCTTTACAGGTGGCTTTACATTGAGTGACAAGCCAAATGGTTTCCTGTAAACCAAGAAACCATTTACAACACTGGGTGGTAATCATACAACCAAACCATACGTGCTCCCTACGTGTCAACAAGTGGGTTGGTGGAGGGTTAGTGCCCCTCCCCGTAAAACAAATAACTCAGAGTCAAATGGCCACCCCTTACAGGATTATGGCGTCTGGCAATAGATAGATAGATATGTATGTATGTATATATGTTACAGGCAGATTGTGAAATCAGTCATTTCGTGAATTTAGTTTAGTTTTATTTCGGGTAGGTTGATATAAGATAAGGTTAGGTTAGGTAAGGTTAGTTATATAGGCTAAAGAAGAGAGAACGGTAACTTCCAGCATGTCACTTCGTGCCTACAACACCGGCAGCGTGATTAACCCTGTGCAGTATGGAGACAAATTCGTTTGAAAACTGGACTGTTGCACAGCTTAAGCAATACTTAAGACAAAGATCAGTGCCTCACTTGGGATATAGTAAAGGAAAACTTATACAGCTAGTGAGAAGCTCTTGAACATCCCAATTTACTGGATCAAGTTGAGCCAACCGATGGCAAGAGTGTAGGTGAATCGAGACGGATGAATCAAGACAGACTGTTTGTGTTAATGGGAAATTACTGGTATTCCCAGATCCCCATTTATTAACAGATTGGGATGATAACCCATTTCCTATCCAGTGAGTAAAATTTCTTGAGCATATTGCATAGAATCTCATAGCCACCCATCCTTCGTTCCAGTTACGTCTTATCCCTAGAATGACAATCGTGCACCTGGCAGCGTGGCGGGCATCTGCATAAAGATGCCAGAGATTCCTCATTTCATATCTTGGCCAATATATATCAATATTCACAGACAGTGACATGCATTTATATTACCTTTTGTATTGTTATCACAGTTTCTGGGTACATAATAAGTCACTTCAGTAACCACTGGCTGTTCTAGAATGTGTGAAAGGCCCCGAAATTGGTGTTTGTTAAATTTCCTTACAAATTTTGCAGTATTCACACAAGGATGACATGCTTTTATTAATATTAGATACTACATCATTATATATACGTTGAATAGTGAAAATTACTTTCAAGTATAGCTTAAGCATAATGAACAAGAAAAATAAAAATCCATAACTGATTACTCTCTACCGCCCCATGTCCGCATTTTCTGAGAATGACAGTATTGACACTTGGTGGGCTAGACCATAAACTAGAATTTGTGATGACTCCATTTAAAATCACCCATCAGAATTATGTTGCTGCTTTTCTCAGTCACTTTCTGTAGATAACCAGCCATGTCTGACAACATCTCTTGGTATTCATTGTCACTACCCCTTGTCTTAGGGGGAACATATACTACTGCCATGTCTCTCTTGCCATTCTCTCCAGTTTCTAATTTCATATTTATCACTTCAGCTTTACCCTCTCCCATTTCCACAATATCCACATTTATGTTGTTCTTCACTGCTATCATCACTCCTCTCATTTTTTCTTTTCTGTCTTTTCTCCACAGCTTGTATTTACCATCTCCCATATGGATATCAGTATCCTCTCTTAACTTGGTCTCTACATAGCACATAATATCTGGTTCATATACACTCAAGAAATTGTTTATTTCTAACTTTGCTGATATTAAACCATCAACATTAGTATATGCCACTTTCAAACTTTTTCCGTTGTTTTTTTATTCCCTCTTCTCTCCCTCTCTTTGTCAATACCACTTCCTCAATTTCTCCTCCATAACTCTCCAATAGAATACTGTCTTCCCTTCCTCTGTTTTCTGTTCATTTTTTGCCTTTGCTTCCTTTACTAACTCCTTGATTTTAGCGCTTTCTTCCTCATTTGCATCTGTCCCTATCCAAACATTCATAAACCCCTCTTTGTCTGATAATTTCCATGTTCTGTTGATGATTTCATTTACCATCACCTGAGACTTAAACTTTAAGTGGCCTATCCCTTCTTTCCTCGTACTTTCCTAACCTAAACACATCTTCAGTCTCTTCTTGAACTTCGTTGTCATCCTCCATAACTACTGATACTACCTTTTTAACTTTACTCAGTTCTTCTCTTTCCCTTTCTGATCTTACTGTCATATGTTTTTCTTTTATTCTTGACATTATCACTCATTTTTCCTTATCTGCTACATCCCTGATTAAAGATTCACTGCTTCTTAGTACTCTAATGACTTCCTTCTCCACCTTTTCCTTGCTTTGTTGTTCCGTAATCTCTTTCAGATTTATATCTCCTTCCTCTTGAATTTTTTCCACCCCTTGTGTTGCTCCTTGATTTCGTTAATGTGCTCATCTTGCATCCTTGATTTTGATTCATATTCATCTGATTTACTTTTCATCCTGTCTCTTTCTTCTTCCAACCTCTTATTTTCCCTTTTAAGCTTTCATTTGAGGCAGATTCATTACTCACATTTAATTCTGTAACTTTTCTTTATTGTTCATCACTGCGTGTGTAAATTTTTTCTAACTTACTCTGTAGTACTTTGATCTCTTTCTCGTGTTCTAAGGTCTTCTCCTGCAACTCTCTAATTAGTGACCATAACTTTTTCAACTCCTGGACATTCCTCTCTGCCACCGTCTCCTCCTGCTACGCTTATTTGGTTCAGTTTAGTACTGTACTTCCTCGACCCATATCTTCATCGGAGAAGCTCGCAAATTCACCGCCACCTGATGTAAACAATGTACTGTACTATCCTTCTCCGCCATGATGTAACCTTACGAAAACTTTTTGTTTCCACTGTGTCTAGTACTCTTTTTATGACCGAAAGTTTTTTTCTTTTTTTTTTAAACTAATATTCCACAGGACCACCACTCACGCACTCATTCACATAATCACAATAGGCTGTTCTTCTTTTCGACACTGACTGGGCAATTAATTCCTCACAATCCACAAGGAGCTCCGTCTCTGTCGGCATCTCGGTGTATGTGTATACCCTCCATTACAGCACTGATGATTAGTTGCTCTAATGGTTTAGAAATGCAGTAGAGTTATGGTAATGGAAGACTTCTTCTCTTTAGGTATGCAGATCTTAGGACATTTCACATTTACTTCTGTAAATATCCCTGCTTCACTGAGTATGCTGTAGAAGTAACTTATATCATTATACAGCAATAGGTTAGCATTTTGCAGATCATATTTATAGTTGTAACTAATATATCACTGTATTTTGTTTATTTCAGTGGAATGCAGTGGCTCTGTGGGCATGGGGTAAGTACTGCTACACAGCAGTAATTTAGAATTCCGAAGGAAATTTTATCAGCACAGTACAATACGTGACAACATAATGTTAAGGGGTTTCAGTTAATACAAGTGTTCTATGTTTATATAGTATTGTACTCTAGTTTGCAGAACTATATGCTCTTCAGTCTACCAAACCAAAAATGCAAGTAAGATATGAGGTCATATTGTAGTCTTGATAGATATGTAACTTATTTCATTCACAATCTTTTTCCCAGATATTGTCGTGGACAACTGTGCCATTTGTCGGAACCACATAATGGACCTTTGCATAGAATGTCAAGCTAACCAAGCCTCAGTTACTTCAGAGGAGTGCACTGTAGCCTGGGGAGTTTGTAACGTAAGTATTTTTTTTAGGTGATTTGTTCTTCTTTTAAAAAGGGGTATTAAAGTTTTTTTTTTTTTTTTTTTTTTTTTTTACATGTATGTGTTTAATTCACTGGGTCAGTCAGGATCACATGATGGTTGTGATCATCAGCATTTCACCCTCCCAGAAGGGAGCTGAGAGCTCATATAGCCCTATCTAAGGTCATAGCCTTGACCTTCAAACACGCACACACCCATCCTCTTGCTCGAGGAGGACAGTGACCGCCTGTTTCGTCAGTGAAACTTTTCGCATCCTGAGCAAGGCGCGAACCCCCGTCTTAGCAGATGCTAAGCAAGGATGTTACCACTGAGCCAGTGAGTGTGTGTGTGTATTTACCTAATTGTGATATACAGGAAATGAGCTACGCTCGTAGGGTCCCGTCTCTGTTTCTCAATAAGTCAAATTTAGCTTTAAACTCGTTTAAGTTTTTAGACTGGACGATCTCTTTGTCCAGTCTATTCCACAGGTCTATGCATCTATATGGAAAACTATATTTCTTGATGTCCTTCAAGCAGCGTGGCTTCTTCAGTTTCAGTCCATGTCCTTTTGTTGCTCTCTTATCCCATAAAAACAGATCTTCTCTATCAATTTTATCTACTCCCATCATGGTCCTGAACACTGCAATCATGTCACCCCTCTCTCTCCGTTCCTCTAAGGATGGCAGATCCAGCCTTTCTAGCCTCTCACTATATGACAGATCTGCCAAACTGGGGACCATCTTGGTTGCTGTTCTTTGTATTCTCTCAATCTTGTTTATATCTTTCTTTTTGTTTGGGGACCACACTACTGCTGCATATTCTAACCTGGGGCAGATCATGGCCACTATCAGTTTTTTCATCATCTCTTCATTCATGTAATGGAATGCCACTCTTATGTTGGTCAAGAGTTTATATGTCTCTCTAACTATCTTGTTGATGTGTTTTTCAGGTGACAAACTATCCTGGATCAGCACTCCTAAATCTTTCTCTTCTCTCGCTTTTGTGATTGGTTCATTACCCATCATATAGTTCAGTGATGGTCTCTTGGTGCTTTTACCCATTTCCAATATTTTACATTTTTTTGCGTTGAATTTCATTTCCCACATCCGGCTCCAGTCATGTATCCTATCCAGATCCTCCTGCAGCATTTTACAGTCCTCTTCAACCTCTACCTTCCTCAAGATCTTGGCATCATCAGCAAACAGACTTGCATAACTGTTTACTCCATCTACCATATCATTTATGTAAATCAGGAACATTACTGGCACCAACACCGAGCCTTGTGGGACACCACTTGTTACTTCTCTCCATCCAGACATCCTGTCCTTTATTACTGTCCTCATTTGTCTGTCTCTCAAAAAGTCTTTCATCCATTCCAGGAGGTTACCCTTCAGTCCTCCTATATACTCTAGTTTCCACATTAGTCTCTTATGGGGTACCTTGTCAAAGGCCTTCTCCAAATCTAAATATACACAATCCACCCAACCATCTCTCTCCTGCAGCACATCAATCGCTCCTGAGTAAAAGCTCAGCAAGTTGGAAACACACGACCTTCCACTTCTAAATCCAAATTGACTTTCTGTCAAAATATTCATCTCTTCCAGATATTTTATCCACCTATCTTTCAGAACCTTTCCGCACAATTTTGCAACCATGCTGGTTAGGGACACTGGTCTATAGTTCAGGGGTTCTTCCTTGTTTCCTCCCTTATAAATTGGTACCACATTTGCTCTCTTCCATTCCCGAGGCACTTTCCCTTCTTCCAGTGAACACACAATTAAACTGTGAATCTTATCTGCCAGTTGGTCTTTGCATTCCTTCAGTACCCAATTTGAAATTCCATCTGGTCCTGGGGCTTTCCATACATCTTGAGTTTCCAGTAGTTTGTACACTTCCAGCACTTCCACTTTTATATCTTTTATCGCTACACTCCTAGTCACTCCCTCCCCCTCCACAAACTCCCCTTCATTAGTAAAAACTGATTGGAAACGTTTGTTCATTATTTCAGCTTGCATTGCCGCATCATTATAGACCTCTCCTTCTGCTTTCAGTTTGGTGATTCCTTCCTTTTGTTTCAATTTGCCATTAACAAATCTATAAAACAATTTGGGTTCATCCTTACATTTGTCGATTATACCTTTTTCAAAGTTCCTTTCTTCCTCTCTACGAATTCTTGTATATTCANTCCTAGTCACTCCCTCCCCCTCCACAAACTCCCCTTCATTAGTAAAAACTGATTGGAAACGTTTGTTCATTATTTCAGCTTGCATTGCCGCATCATTATAGACCTCTCCTTCTACTTTCAGTTTGGTGATTCCTTCCTTTTGTTTCAATTTGCCATTAACAAATCTATAAAACAATTTGGGTTCATCCTTACATTTGTCGATTATACCTTTTTCAAAGTTCCTTTCTTCCTCTCTACGAATTCTTGTATATTCACTTCTAGTTCTTTTATATTCTTCCTTTGTTCTGTTATTACCTCTCTTTCTCCATTTGTTCCATGCCATGTTCCTCTCTTTTTTTGCTATAATACACCTTCTATTAAACCACTCCTTTTTCCTGTGTTCTTTCCCACTTACTCTTGGAACTCTTGTGTGTATTTACCTAATTGCCTAATTGTATTTACCTAATTGTGTGTGTGTGTATTTACCTAGTTAACCTAGTTGTGATTTATGGGAAAGGAGCTATGCTCGTACTGTTCCATCTCCATAACTAGTACGTCCAGCTTGGTTTTGAAATCGTGAATATCCAAGGCATTTATCACTTCTTTAACCAGGTTATTCCATGCTTCAATAGTTCTGTAAGGGAAGCTGTATTTCTTTAGGTCTCTTTTGCATGTGGTCCTTTTCAACTTTTTTCCATGATCCCTAATTTCCCTTAGTCCCACAAAAACAAGTCCTCCCAATCAAGCTTCTCCATTCTTTTGGATACTCTGTACACAGTAATCAGATATCCCATTATTCTTTTCTTTATAGGGTTGGGAGATTTAGCCTCAAAAGTTTTTCCTCGTATGGTAATTCTCTCAAGCCTGGTACCATCTTCGTTGCTGCTCTTTGTATTCTTTCAGTCCTTCTTATATCCTTCTTTTTATTTTGTGACCATACCTATCTATCTGTCTATTGCCAGACGCCTCAATCCTGTAAGGGGTGGCCGCAAACAAATCGCCTCCATGTCGCTCTGTCCCCCGCCATTTCACTGCCCTTCTCCCAGCTTACACCCCCCTCTCTCATAAACCTCTCCACTCCATCCCTACATCTCATCCTTGGCCTCCCCCTCCCTCTCTCCTCCTTCACCTCACTCACATACACTCTCCTCATCAGTCTCTCACTCTCCATCCTTTCCACATGGCCAAACCACCTTAATGTGTTTCTCCTAACGCTTCCTATCACATCCACATCCACACCACAATGCTCCCTCACTTCCTCATTTGTCAGTCTGTCTCACCATGTGAGTCCACATGCTCCTCTCAAATAACTCATTTCCACTACTCTCACTCTTGACTTCTGTCCCTCTAACAGGGTCCAAGCTTCACTTCCATATGTTAGAGTTGGTATCACAATACTGTCATGTAGCAGCTTTTTCACTTCATGCTCACTTCCCTGTTTCTTTTCAGTGCTTTAGAGGAACCAGCAACCTTTCTTCCCTGTTGCACCCTTTAACCCGTCCAGTCCTGATCGTTTTTTTTTACCCAGCTTACCCCCAGGTCCCGACCGATTTTTTACTTTTTGTTTTTTGGCTGAAACCTTCGCTTTTGATGAGAAACATCGAAAATTCATAGAAAAATTGCGATCTTGAAGTTAGAAATGTTGATACAGGTGTCACTCAACCTTACGTTTTCCTTCTTTTTCAGGGTACCTGGCTAAAGAAAACGAACTATGGAAGGGTTAACTAATTCAAGCCACTTTAAATTACGTATTTATTTTATTTATTTGGTACAAATTTATATGTAGTACAAGTCTATATTGATTTTCACACAATAATATAAGCATTTATAAGCATTGTTCACTCACCCAAAACCCCAGTATATGGCACCTTCCTTTACGACATTACCACATCATCATTTCTGTTTGTTTCTACCTGTAGCTTCTTTGTTTCTTTTTCCTCCACCTCAGGAATCACTTTCACCTTGAATTTCATCATTGGAGGGACCGTGGGGCAACATACCTTTACTGGCCAGGTTACAGCTAACAGGTGAATTCCCCAGTGTGGGGGGGAGAGGTGGGGCCAGGCAGTATCCCCACTTGACAGCAGGTAGAGGAAAGTCTCCCACATGTGCCTACCAAAAATCACCCGCGAATGTTGAAAAATGTGCACACAATGGGCCTTGCAATTGAATGACGTACAATGCATGTCGTTGGGTCTGTCTCGTTTCGTTTCGTTTTCGTTTCGTTTTTGAAGGCTCCAACATGCTTGCATGTGTCGGCCTTGGTCACCTAATGGCGGCTCTCCACGCTGCTCGATCTCTGGCAGCCTCCCTATTCAGTCCCTTAACCCTTAAGTCACATTTAATGACCTCGTCCCATGTCTTTCTCGGTCTACCCCTCCCAACCCCTCCCCCAATATTAACACTTCTCACCCTCTGTACCCAATTATCATCCCCCATCCTCTCCACATGTCCAAACCACCTCAGCCTACCTCTCCTCATCACAACACCAATACACTCCAGTCCCATCCTACCTCTCAACTCTTCTATCGTAAACCCAGCCCCCCCAGGCCTTGCACGCAGGGATGCACTGCACATCCACCTAATCATTGTCATTTCTGTATGTTTAAACCTGCGAATATCTTCTTCCTTTACTGCCCAGGTCTCACTACCATACAGCATCACACTCCTAACACATGCTGCATACAAAGACCCCTTGGCACATAAGGAGAGTCCTCTCAATGTCAGGAGAGGCAACAGCTCCCTGAACTTCTTCCAACCACTTCTCACTCTAGCAACCGAGCTAACTCCAGCCCCACCTCCGGCACATAACATGTCTCCCAAATAACAAAACTCCTCCACACACTCAAGAGACTCACCTGCAAGTTCAACCCTCTCACGCCTAACAATCTCTGCTTGCTCTCCCCGACACACCGCACACATGAAATCAGCATTATCTCGCAGTCTACCTCTAATACCACAACATCTCTTGTGCACCCACTTATCACAAACACTGCACAAGATGGAATTACTTCCCACACCCATGTGGCAAACTGCACATGGCCACTCTCCCTCTCCTCTGATTGTACCGCCACCAACCCTAGATATCATCACTTTTGTTTTATCTGCATTTACCCTTAAGCCCTTGTGCCCCATACCCTCTCTCCACTTCTTAAATCTTTCCTCAGCCTCCCCTTCATTCTCAGCAATCAACACCAAATCATCAGCATGCAACATCTCCCATGGGAGTCCCTCTCTGAAGTCTTCGGAAAAAAAGTAGCGACGTGCATCATATGTTGGTGGGACTCGGCGGGTTAAAGCACTTCACCCTCTAAACTTCCATTCCTACTCATCACACTACCCAAGTACTTAAATGCACTCACATTCTCCTTATCCTCCCTATCCAATCTCACTGTACATTTACTGACTTCACTTTCTTACACACTCTGCCAAACTCATCTACCAGGCCTTGCAGCTCCCCTTCGTCTCCTCTTAACAACGCAGTATCATCTGCAAACAACAGTACAGTGGGGCCCCTTGGATAGCGATCTTATTAGTCCACCAAAATGGCCGCAATCCATGATATCACTACCCGAGGGACAAACTTCTTACCTAAAAAAATTAATACAGTCCTTGACTCCAGCTATACCCCTAATTTCCTCCATTACCCATCAGTATCACGTCATATTTCTTCAGTACAGTACTGTAATAAGATAAACGTATACTACGTACGGTATTCAAAAAATTATCTTTTTCTTTTCCTCTATGCAGTATTGTTTCTTTGGCTTGCCACGCATTACCAGCACTTCCTGTTTTTTCCCTGGGCCACCACCACCACTTGGGCTAGCCTCCAATGTTGAAGCCATGATATTAGAACACTAAGTAGCCAGACAATAAATGGAAGGTCACAAAAAACTTTAACAATGGCGAGAGACTGTGACAAGTTGAATGGATGCGCGGTGTGTGGATAAACAAACAATCTTCTTCTTGAGGTAACTGGGGGGAGGTTCACCTTCCACCCGTCAGTATTGCTTAGATACCGGCATTCCCCCAAGAGAAAAGGAAAGGTAAAGGAAAAATTTAAAACTAAAATTTGGTAGGAGAGAGATAGTTGGAGATTAGTTATAAGAAAAGCTTAAGATACATACTTTCACATGGGTCAATGAACTACGATCCTGACTCCTTCAGGTATATCCCTAATTTCCTCCATTAACCATTAATATCATGTCATATTTCTTCAGTAATAAGATAGTATATTACATATTCAAAGATGATTAACAAACTTACTTTTAATTCGTTTTGAGTGCCACTTACAGGCCGGTCCTGCAGTGGACCTCAATGGCTGATGACGACGATATTGTTATCAATTGTAGACCGTGGCAGCTTGCTAGAGCCGCTAAAAAATAAATACCTGTACTACACTCCAACGAAACCCTAAATTCCTACTGTGAACACTAATAAAATAAACTATGCAAATGGATAAACAAACTTTTAAATCATTTTTGCTATTTATTGTTGAAATTACTGTCGTGCTTGTTGGTTATTATATCGCAGCAACCTAGCGACCACGGACCTGACTCTGCTCACTCTCCATCTCTCATCCCTGCTAGAGCCGCTAAAAAATAAATACCTGTAATACACTCCAACGAAACCCTAAATTCCTACTGTGAACACTAATAAAATAAACTTAACATGCAAATGGATAAACAACTTTTAAATCATTTTTGCTATCTATTGTTGAAATTACTGTCGTGCTTGGTGGTTATTGTACCGCAGCAACCTAGCGACCACAGACCTGACTCTGCTCACTCTCCATTTCTCATCCCTCATCTTTCTCTTGTCCCTCACGTCGTAACACATGCAAACGAACTTCATTCTCAATGCGATGGGCCTCTGTTTCCTCATCTTCCCCACCATCATGTAGGTCCTCCTCGAGCTGAACAGGGGGCATGTCGACATCGTCCTCTTCGTCTGATGAGGGTTTCAAAAGGGCTTGTCTCTGTGCCTCACTCTATATTGTTTCTTTGGCTTACCACGCATATATTCTCTGGCCTTTTTTGTCACTTTTACACTACCTGCACTTCCTGTTTTTTTCCCTGGGCCACCGCCACCACTTGGGCCAGCCTCCGAAGTTGAAGCCATGCTAACAGAGCACTCAGTCCCCAGACAATAAATGGAAGGTCACAAAAAACTTTAACAGTGGAGAGACTGAGGGTTGAATGAATGCACGGCTCATGGATAGGCAATGAGTCAATTAAATGACTGAGGATAGACTTGCACTCACTGTGTTACCAGGGTCCGACCTTGGCAACTCTGCCCATCCACTCGCTACAAATGAAGATCGGCTCCCATGCACCATCAGCATTCAAATCAGATCAGATGATATTCGCCCAGTATTGCTTTTGAATCAGGTTCCGACCCTGGCAACTCTGCCCACCTGCTAGCTACGAGTTAAATGCCTAGCGGATTTTCGCTAACTGTGCACCATCAGCATGAGGAATGACTCGCATTCATTGTCAGTGTTACCAGGGTCAGACTTTAGCAACTCTGCCCATCATCCACTACAAATGAAGGTTGGCTTGCATACACCATCAGCATTCATATCAGATCAGATGGTATTCGCCCAGTATTGCTTTTGAATCAGGTTCCGACCTTGTCAACTCTGCCCACCTGCTCTCTACGTGGTAAATGCCTAGCAGATTTTCGCTAAATGTGCAGCATTAATCGCTATGAGATAGTTTCTTTCCTGTCACTACCCGTGGATTCGCTAACCAAAAAAACGCTAACCGAGGGGCCCCACTGTACAGTACAGGGAGTTTCCAAACACTGCCCTCTCTCACTAGGGCTGCTCCAACATCCACTGCCCTACCTTGTATCTCTTTTATAACCCCATCCATATACAGATTGAACAACCATGGAGACATGACACATCCTTGTTTCAATCCAACGTTCAAATGGAAAAATTCACTCGGTTCACCATCCACACGCACTGCAGCCTTAGCAACCTCATACATACTCTTCACGGCCTTCTGCAACTTCCCATCTACTCCATATATTCTTAATACTGTACTTTCCACAATCCTTATCTATCCACCCTGTCATATGCTTTCACCAAATCCATGAAGGTTGCATACAACTTCTTTCTCTTCTCTAGAAACGTTTCCACTAATGGTCTAAGAATGAATGTCTGATCTACACAACCTCTTCCCTTCCTAAAACCTCCCTGTTCTTCTCCAACTAATTCCTCTGTTATTTCCCTAACTTTGTCAATAAGTATCCTACCATATACTTTTCCTACTACACTAAGAAGGAAAATGCCCCTATGATTACCACACACTTCTTTTTCTCCCCTTTTTCCTTTGTCTCTATCTATCTGTCTATTGCCAGACACCTCAATCCCGAACGGGGTGGCCACAAACAAATCGCCTCCATGTCACTCTGTCCCCTGCCATTTCACTACCACGCTCCCAACTCACACCCCCCTCTCTCATATACCTCTCCACTCCATCCCTCCATCTCATCCTCGGCCTCCCCCTCCCTCTCGCCCCCTTCACCTCACTCACATACACTCTCCTCGTCAGTCTTTCACTCTCCATCCTCTCCACATGCCCAAACCACCTTAACGTGTTTCTCCTAACGCTTCCCATCAGGTCCCCAACCACACCACAACGCTCCTTCACTTCCTCATTTGTTAGTCTGTCTCTCCATGTGACTCCACATGCTCCTCTCAAATAACTCATTTCCACTGCTCTCACTCTTGACTTCTGTCCTTCCAACAGGGTCCAAGCTTCACTTCCATATGTCAGAGTTGGTATCACAATACTGTCATGTAACAACTTTTTCACTTCCATGCTCACCTCCCTGTTTCTTATCACTGCTTTCAACGAACCAGCAACCTTCCTTCCCTGCTGTACCCTTTCAAGTACTTCACCCTCCAGACTACCATCCTTACTCATCACACTGCCCAAATACTTAAATTCACTCACATTCTCCATTTCCTTCCCATCTAATCTCACTGTACACTCACTGGCTTCACTTCTCTCGAAGACCATCACTTTACTCTTCCCCACATTCACCTTTAGATTCCGTTTCTTACACACTCCCAAACTCATCTACCAAGCCTTGCAGCTCCCCTTCGTCTTCACTCAACAACACAGTATCATCTGCAAACAACAGTACAGGGAGTTTCCAAACACTGCCCTGTCTCACTAGGGCCGCTCCAACATCCACTGCCTGACCTTGTATCTCTTTTATAACCCCATCCATATAGAGATTGAACAACCATGGAGACATGACACATCCTTGTTTCAATCCAACGTTCAAATGGAAGGATTCACTCAGTTTGCCATCCACACGCACTGCAGCCTTAGCACCCTCATACATACTCTTCACTGCCTTCAACAACTTCCCATCCACTCCATATATTCTTAATACCTTCCATAAACCTTGTCTATCCACCCTGTCATATGCTTTCTCTAGATCCATGAAGGCTGCATACAACTTCTTGCCCTTCTCTAGAAACTTTTCCACTAAGGATCTAAGAATGAATATCTGGTCTACACAACCTCTTCCCTTCCTAAAACCTCCTTGTTCTTCTCCAACTAATTCCTCAGTAATTTCCCTAACTCTATCAATAAGTATCCTACCTTATATTTTTCCTATTACACTGAGAAGGCAAATGCCCCTATGATTGCCACACACTGCTTTTTCCCCTTTTCCTTAGTACAGAGGAATAATTATACCTGACTTCCAATCCTCCGGGACTACCCTCCTACCAAGCCAATCTGCACACCTTCCACATCCATTCTATTACTATCTCTCCCCCATGCTTCAGCATTTCACCACACACTCCATCAATTCCTGGGGCTTTCCCCATTTTAACTTTCTTCATTGCTTCCACCACTTCCATCCTGGTGATTTCTTCCTCTCTTCTCACAACCCTCCTTCTCCCTGCCATTCCCCAGCCACTTATACTTGCATTACTATCATTCTCTATGTTCAACAGTTCATTAAAGTGTTCTCTCCATCTGTTTACTTTTTCTCCCTTCTCCACTAGTAATCTACCATTTTTATCTTTCACACCCCCACTGACTTCGTTGGCACCCTGTCTAGCTCTCTTTACCTCCTTCCGGAACATTTTCTTACATTCCCTCCACTTTGCACTCAAATTCCTTCCAAATTCCTCATCCACTCTCTTCTTATTCTCTCTTACTAATCTTTTCACCTCTCTCCTCCTCACTACATATAACTCTCTCGTCCGTCTCTCAGCTTCTTCGTTGCCCTTGTTCCTCATCCACTTATTATATGCTTTCTTCTTTTGTGCCACAGCCTCTCTCGCCTCTTCAGTCCACCATGCTGTTCCCTGAACCCCCTTTCGTCTTCTCTTCACCCCACACACCACCTCACATGCTGCACAGATTTCTTCTGTGAATACCTTGCACACACCCTCCACGTCCCCCATCTGCTCCAATCTATATTTACCCAATCGCTCCTCCACTTCCCTTCTATATTCAGCCTTTATTACATCCTCTTGTAACTTTTCTACCCTCCTTGTAACAAATACTTTCTCCTGTCTTTCCCTTCTCTTTCTCCATTTTGTTTGGACTTTAATTCTGACCACCACCAAGTGGTGGTCCAAAAGTCCTCTCCCTCAACCTCTATATACTGTTGCATCCATTACACACCTTCTCATCCTTTCATCCACACACACACATAATCAGTCATTGCCTTCTGTTCATTCAGTTCACCATCCATTCTTCTCATCACTCACCACATATACCTGTGGATCATTTTGTGCCTGAAGAGGGTATTACCTATCACCAACCTCCTCCCAGCACAAATGTCCACTAAAGCACTGCCATTCTCATCCATCTCTGCAGGCACACCCCACTCACCAACCACTCCATTCACCTTGACTTTCCCATAGTACTGCTGCATATTCTAGCCTTGGGCGAATCATGGATACAATCAACTTTTTCATCATCTCTTCGTCCAGATAAGTAAATGCAACTCCTATGTTTCTCAAATGGTTGTACATCTCTGGTGATCCTGATTATGTGATTTTCCGGCAAAAGGTTGTCTGAAAACAGTACCCCTAAGTGTTTCTCTTCTATAGTTTTACTAATCCATTCCTTCCCCATTCTGTATTTTCCTGTTTGTTTCTCTGTACTCTTTCTAAATTCCATTACTTTACATTTCTTCACATTAAACTTCATTTCACACCTTTGACTCCAGTCAGATATCTTATCAAGGTCCATTTGCAGCTGTTTACAGTGTTCATTTCTCACTTTCCTGAATAGCTTAGTGTCAACTGCAGATAGACTTATATAACTGTCTATTCCTTCCACCATATCATTTACATAAACCAGGAACATGACTGGTGCCAAAACTGATCCTTGAGGTACACTACTAATTACCACGCTGTATATTAGACGCTGCAGTGTGAAAGATGCACCCTCATTCTGGAAGGCAGCTCTGAGAAAAAAAGTATGTAACGACCAAGACTGCAGAAAGGATGCTTGATACGAGTAGTTTTCACTCAAATACACACTCCCCTTTCAGAATCCCTGTTCAGTACTGTATATCTGTCTTTGGTTTCTTTATGTAAAAGAAGGGTAGAATACGGTTTGGTTTCTGTATGTAAAAGAAGGGTAGAAGACGGGACAACATACAAGCAACCCCTTCCTTACAACTTCGTTCCATGACTCCCTCTTAACACTTATGTTTATGTAGTCCACCTCGTACCACGACGTGATCTTAACACTATGTTTATGAAGTCATATCAGTGTTGCCAAGTGGAAATTCTATTAGTCCCCTAGACTGGTCTTAAAAGTGATAAAAATCAGTCAGATTAGGAAATGCCAGACAGGACTTAAAAAACCACTAGATATAGAGTAAAATTATAAAAAACTTCCTGCTAGATTGGTTTTAAAATCTCTTGATTGAGCAAGGAAACCACTAAATTGGCAACACTGTGTCCAATTCCTTTTGTACAATAATTTGAGACAACGTTCCTCTCCATTGAAGTATAATAAATACTGTATGTATCAGTATATAGAGATAAGTATTATTTTTCGTGAAATGAACTTGAAACTCAATAAAACCTGTTCTTTCATTCATTTAAGAAAGTATACTGTATAGGCTATTAAAATTAGGAAAACACCTTATCTCCAAATCAAATGCCTGCATGTACTATCAATTACAATCACAGACAGCACAAACAGATTTTCAAAAATCATTTACAAGGAATGTTTACAGCATTTTATTTTCCCTAAAAGTACCCCGTACTAGTAAGATTCATGCCCCATACCTCTGGTGTTACGGTATTTTCCCACATTTGATCTTGACTGATTGTGATGTGAGACTGCTGTAACATGCTCTTGATGTCTCATTACCTACAGACAACACATTCACTTCCTAAACTGAGAAAAAAAAATCCTTAAACAAACAAAATGAAATAGGGCACAAGTCTTTTCTGCCCAGAAAACATGCTCCTTCATTGCCATCACTAATAATGCACTCTCACTAACCTCTGAATACCTCCACAATAATAATAATAATAATAAAAATAAAATAAATGTAGCACTTGTATGTACACACTAAACAAAAAGCAAATTAAAATGTTTTACAACTGAAGTTCAATATGGCGAGGTTGTTGGAAACAAGGCGTACAGCTGTCTCTACCCTCGTCTCTGAATATCATTCGCTCACTGATAGTGCTGTTTGCCTTGCAATATCAAAAATTAACAAAGCATTCTTAACTGTTCACAGTGTACTAAAAGCAGTCATTCACCTCAAAACATATCAAATATAGTGAAAACATTTAAACATCCATTGTTATGCCTTCATAACACTGCTTTCTTCCAGTTGCTATACCATTGTATGGTAAGTGAGAGCTCTAAGGGTAGTGCAAGAGAAATGCAGCCCCATTTTCAAATATCAGAACAATTCTGCAGTGGAAATGCCAAGGTGAATAACAGATAGAGAACTAGATTTAAAAAAGTATAAAGTATGACCTCACTACAACGGACTTCAGTAGACCGGCTTTTTTTGGAGTCAAGGAGCCGACCGGAATTATTTCTTATATATCAGGAAAACTCCGAAAAAGCTAGAAGCGGTTCGGACTGCCTAACCTTCGGGCAGGGCGGTCATATTGTCTGCGCGGTTTGTGTGTTCATGCATTGGTTGGTGGTTGGCTGGCGGCGTCCCTATTGTTCTTCCGTGCTCTGGCCTCAGTCTGACCCACATCATTTCCCCCCACATCAGTTCCCAGGAAGTCCCTGATATGCTGCTCGAGGGTGACAGGTGATAAGTGAAATATACAAAGTGAACATCTGTAGTTTGTAAAATTGTAAATAATAGGGTGCATAAAGTGTACAGTACAGTATTTGAAAAGTGTTTGAAATTAAGTTATACCAATAAAGTTTTTTTTTAATTTTTTTATGTGTCCGACTCTGGGCATAGGCTTCACAGCCTGCTATCAAGGCCCAGTCGTCGTCCTACAATCTACATGTCACCACTTCGGCGCTTAACACCCACCGTCCATATTGAATACATGCTAGGGCTGTCTCATACAGGACTGGTGTATTGGTATTAGCGGGGTCATTTTTACGACATGTCGGCGGGTCTTCTGGTAGATCAGTAAAGCCTGATTTAATGAAATTCAAATCCTTAAATTGTTCCCTGCACCAGCGAGGATTCGAACCTGGGTCCCACGGGACCGATCGAGCTAAATGCTAACAAATTAGGAAAAGGGTCTGCATTAATAACAATATTAATATATATTTAAGACATCAAGCTTTAATCACACGGCGAACGGTTTGTGTGTTCATGCGTCGGTTTGTAGCGGGCTAGCGGCGTCACTATTATTCCCCCGTGCTCAGCCTCAGTCAATCCATATCATTTCCCCAAGTCCCTGGTGTACTGCTCGACGATGACGAGTGACAAGTGAAATACAGTGAGTCCTCGATAAACGAAAGGGATAGAGACCAAAAAAAAACTTTTGTAATTCAAAATTTTGTATATCGGAACGATTTTCCCCATTGAAATACATTATACTGTACAGTACATAGAAATGGGGGGGATGCATTCCAGGACCCCCTCGGACCCCCCAACTAAACTTTACCCCTCCTGTTTTGAAGTAAGTAATACCTGTAGATGTAGAGAACAAAGTGGCCATTTTCTTGTACAACTCCCTTATCTTGGTCACAGTCCCGACGGTGGAAGCAGCAAGGCCTAAAGCACGCCCAATCTCCAAGACTCCCTACCCCTCCTCGTGGCGTCTTATAATTTCCAATTTCCTCTTCAGAGTTAGAGTACAGTGCTGCTCCTTCTCTGCAGCAGGCTCCCCTGATGCTGGAGATGATGCAGGGCACTTGGGAGGCATGTCTAAACAGTATGAAAGGGTGTAGAGCTGCGAAAATTTCCTCACGTGCAGCAATGCTGTGAGGAGTGACATGGACTACTGGGATAATTCGCCGTGAAGTCAATTTACCGTCAGACTATTCCCCGTCAAAACATGGATGATTCCCCATCAGGATAATTCACACCCAAGACAATTCCCTGTCATTCTGTAAATATACTTAATACTAATTGATTAATACTATAATAACTAATTTCTTGGAACTTATCAAGTTCTGTGTTCATTGAATAGCGTAGGCTTTGGTTATTATTTATAATTCACACTTGTAATCAATAATTAACTTGCTTCTGCCGCACTGTAGTCGACTTTGAATTATAGTCTGGCGTCCCCTAGCTGTCTTCAGTAATTTTTATTGTAATTTTTGGATGCAGTAGGTTGAGATTGATTGATGAGCTGAGAATGTAGATGTAATATGAAGATTATTCGTACAATTTTAGGGTATGTCGATCTTTCACTTGAGGTTATTAGGCATTTATATAAATGCCAATGTCTCATATGTAGCCATATGTTAACCCACCCCATCCTGGCAGATTCTTAACCAATTACCTCCCCCAATCCCAGCAGATTTTCTATTTTTTTTTTGGCTAAAACCTCTGCTTTTTATGAGAAACATCAAAAATTCATAGAGAACTCGCTCACCTGACCTTTAAAATGCTGCTGCAGGTAAGAATACCCTCACATGGCTGTGTTTTCTATGGACCTTGGCTCCAGAGAAAATGTGTTCTATGGGAGGGTAACTATTCCAAACCACATATAATATTTATTTATTCATTTATTTATTTGGTATGAATCTAATATGTAGTACAAGAGTATATTGGTTTCCACACAATAATATAGGTGATATAAGCGGCGTTGTTTCACTCGCCAAACACATTAACATACTGCACCTTTTTTGGCGACATTATCTGATCATCATTTCGGATGTTTCTTCCTCTAACGCTACATAAACTTTTTCCTCCACATTTATATTTTTTTCCATTAATACCAACTATTTGATGCCATATTTTACATTTATTATATAACTAGCTTAAAAGTCCGCACTCTGTGCGGACTTTTAAGCTAGTTCCTGCGGAGGGCTAATTGGGCCGGAAATTGAGTTCTTCAAATCACAGACTCCGTGGAACTTCAGTTGAGTTGAGTTCTTCAGATCACAAACTGTTCAAGCACCAAATGAAGGGCAAATTTTCAGTCCTAGGATCATCCTGATTCCAAAAAGGTATAATATGTCTTTGTAGAGCAAGTGTGTCCCGAGTGAGAGGTTTCGGACACACGGACGGACAGACAGATTTTCACAAACTGTTCAAGCACCTGATGAAGGGCAGATTTTCAATCCCGAGATCATCTTGATTCCAAAAAGGTATAATATGTCTATGTAGAGCAAGTGTGTCCCGAGTTAGAGGGGTTTCAGACAGACGGACAGACAGAATTTGCCGTTTATTTATATAGATAGAAAAATAAACCATCACCTTTATAACTCATATAACTCGAATTAACTGATATGTAAATAAATTACGGGAAATCATTCTGACACCGAAAAGTTCTGATAGCGAATTAACTTGTTATTGCTGTGACAGCCTTGCCGCAAGCGAGTGCGGTGCTGTGCAGTGCGCTTATATTGAATTTTTTGTATTTCCTTTCACTTCGCTTTTCGTATCATCGAGACGGATGCCTTTCGTATTGTGGAATTTGTCCTACATTCCTCGCTTTTGTAACATCGAAAATTTGTATATCGGGTTTTCGTTTATTGAGGACTCACTGTATACAGTCAGAGTGAACATGTTTGTTTGTAAGATCATAAAAATTAAGGTGTATAAAGTGTACAGTACAGTATTTGAAAAATGCTTAAAATTAAGTACACCATTCGGCACTCAAGGTCAAAGCTACACCTCCAGTTTCCATCCATGATTCAGTTCCTGCCAGTGAAGACAATCAGGACGATGATTCACTGTTCCTTGACGATGACCCTGCAGATAATGGGTAATGATTTTGAAAGATTTGCTCTGAAAGATCTTTCACCAGGTACTGAATGATGATAAACACAAAAAAAGGGGGGGGATAGAGAAGGGTGAGCCAATGGAGTCGGAATGGTTACGTAAGAAAACTTGTTATTATTGTGAGTTTTATTGTGTCCAAGCCTTGCTTAAATTTTACTGTGTTATGCAATAAATTATTTATAGTGGAATTTGAGAAAAAAATAAAGAGGCGAATGAGATATTGCCATAAATCAGCAGGAACTGGTGGAGGTGAAGCAGGATGGTGGCCTTGGTGCTTTTAACAAATGAAATTATCTTATTTTGTGTGTTATATATGGCCATTACCGAGTCTAAATCTTGCTAAAATTATACTTTGTTATGCAACAAATTATTTTTAGTGGCATTTTAGAAAAGCTGAGAGGCAAAAGGGATATTGCCACTAGCTAGAAGGAACGGGTGGGGTGAAGCGAGATGGTGACTATAACACTTCATGTATGAAAAATATCTTCCTGTGTGTTACATTATGGCCTTTGTCGAGTCTAAACCTCACTAAAATTGTACTGTGTTATTCAATAAATTATTTATAGTGGCATTTGAGAAAAGTTAAGAGGCAAATATGTTAATGCCCCAAGTTAGAAGGAAATGGTGGAATAAAGAAGGATTGTGGCCATAACGCTTTTCATGTATGAAAATATCTTAGCAGGGGGAAGTCCGTATGTCGCTTTCTTCGGAATGGCTTGGGCCACAATTAGTCCATTCTAGTGAGGTTTTACTGTAGATAAATAGGTACTGAGACATTCATTCTACCACCCGACTTCCCTACACACAATACTTCTCATTAAATGTTATGTCAGAATCCAACGTCACTACCTCCATTTTCTACTAGTTTCAGCCGAAAGATTAGGTAAGCGAAGAGAGCCTTCATTCTTATCCCGTTTTATCATAACAGTTTAGTCAAAGAAGCTGCCAAACATGAGCTAACCAGCCAACTGCAGTCATTCTCTTATTGCTGGTAATGCAAATGTTTTTGTTGAGCACATGTGATTAGCGAAACTTTTCAGACAATGGCATTTGATTCAGTCCATAACCCCTTCAGTGCACGGTGTTTCCTGAATGGGTAAAACCATCTGACAAGCAAGAATAAAGTACCCTATAAAATATATTATTGGGTTGAAGGGCTATGATAAGCTGTTTATCACTGTGCCCCTACCTGGACTTCTCCCACTTCCTCATTAACACCCACTCGACACTTACACCCTCACATACATGCATTGGGTTACATTCACTTTCACCGATTGTGATAGCTTTGCTAGGCCAGTGATGAGGCAGACATTGAACAGGATCAGCAGTGAGTCAGGGCTAATGGGACCAGTTGCTCTTATTGCTTTGTCAGCTGTGAATACAACAAAAATGGCAGACACTGCTATGAATATCCATCTGGCACTGCTAATTTCAAGTATTGTTTAAATTATCTACTCAGTAAATTTTATCCCATTTTCGTAATGTAGTACTTTAAGTGGCTGAACCCTGATTAGCTTAAACATTACTAAAGTACACCAGTCATGGCTGAAAAACAGTGTAGCTGTAATTTCAGGCAGTACTATTTAATGTTACAATTTTTTTTCCTGTTTTTCTCTACCAGTAATATAAAACTGTTCTGTAATACTCTTGTCTTGAAAGAAACAAAATACCAGTGAGAGGAACCAGCCTAACAAGGGTAATCGAATTTCCATATAGGACAGACATCTTTTCTAATGACTCAGCAGTCTTGCTAGCCAACCTCTCTCCAATATGATTGCCTTGCTAGTTAGTGAGTGGATGACAAGTGAAGTGATCATGATCGCCTTTCAGAAGGTTAGCAGACAGTTCACCAGTGATCATGCTAACTTCTGACTGGGTGAACACTAGGCGCTAAACTACTAAATTGCTATACCACTAAAATGCTGTAATTTCAGGCGGTATTGTTTAATGTTGCAACCGCTTTTCCCGTTTTTCGCTAACAGTAATGTAAGACTGTTTCCTTCTATGACATTCTTGTGAAACAAAATATCAGTAAGAGAAGCCAGCCTGACAAGGGTTATTGAATTTCCATATGGGACAGATGTCCGTTATGGTGACTCAGCAGTCATACTAGCCAACATCTCCTTACTAGTCAGTGAGTGGATGGCAAGCAAAGTTATCATGACTGCATTTCAGAAGGTCAGCAGGGAGTTCACCAGTGATCATGTTAGCCTGCTAGAGTAGGGTGTATGCAAGATGCTAAATTGCTTAACTGCTATAGTGCTAAACCCCTACACTGTCCCATGGGCAGTTGTAAACAAACCCTGAGTGTTCTGTTTTTGAACTTGGGTGTTTCAAATTGTAAAATCTGAGTATATACACCAATGAATGAATTTTTACAATAAATCAAAGGTCTTTATACTCTAGAAAATACTTGTGACTGCCAAGCAGTGAGATGGTTATCTGTATAAGAGATTCTTCTAAATGGAGCCAAGCCAACCCTGTCTAGTCTGGCCTCCAGAATGCATGGGGATATTTTATGGTAATTTTGAGACAAAAAAGTGTGTCTTATACCCCACGAAACATGGTACTTTACACCACTCCGACTGCTGGTCCTTTATGACTGTTCTCATCTCATTACACCACTCCAACTGCTGGTCCCTTACGACTGTTCTCAACTCTTTACATTACTCTAACTGCTGGCCCTTTATGACTGTTCTCATCTCCCTGTCCTCCACCTAAGTAAAGCTCCTTTTAGACCTCCTATGTGTTCAAGTTTCCACAACAATCTCCTGTGTGGTACTGTGTCAAACGCTTTCTTTAGGTCCAAAAAAAAAGTCAATCCATCCGTCCCTCTCTTGCGTACCATCTTTCACTCTTGAGTAAAATCTTAGTAGGTTTGTAGTACATGACCTTCCTTTTCTGAAGCCAAATTGATGATCTGTTATTAAGTCCTTCCAGGTATTTAATCCGTCTGTCTTTCACTTTGATCTCACAAATTTTTGCAACAGTGCTTATTAGTGATACCGGCCTGTAATTCAGTGGCTTTTCCTTGTTTCCTCCCTTGTAGATGTGGGCCACATTTTCAGAGGGACTTCACTTTTGGCAGTGAGCTCATAATGATGTCATGTATCCTTCCTGCTAGTTCCTTTCTACACTGTTTTATTATCCAGTTAGACGCTTCATCTGGTTCCAGTGCTTTCCTAACATCTTTGTGTGTGTGTGTGTATATACAGGGAGTAGGCTGTAACACCAGTTGATCAAGGTGATACTCCCAAGGGGAATGGGAATACTGGTGACAGGGAGAGTTGGTGTTCCTGTTCCACCAGGCACCAGATTGCAGGCAGGTCGTGTTATATGAGCATTCACAACACAAGAAATGGATGTTAAGAGCTTAGCATTTATAGGACGTTGTGTGCTATACAAGTTCAATGTTACGGGAATCAGTACGGGATGGTACGAGGAAATTCAAAATGCACGCCATTAGCTGTGAGGCATCTATCACATGGCATGACGAAGGTGCGCGGAGATGAGTTTGTAAGCCATCCCGGGATCCCTTGCACCCCCTCTCCATAACCCTCATTCCCGACCCACGCTCTCTCCAGGGTTGCCGTGTGTACGATAATTATCGTACATACTGTATATGATAATTTCACCTTCGGTATGATGTACGATAGCATTTCTCATTATCGTATTTTTTGTACGAAAATTTTACAATTTCTCCAAGAGAGAGAGAAAGAATGACTTAAGATTAAGTTCATCTCTTTTTTATATTTACTGGTTTCGTACCAAGCTCTCAGGAAGTGAACGAAAAGGGGTATAAGCACTGAGCTCTATAACTGTGGGTATAAGCCAAGAGGAGGCAACATTCATACTCATGATTAAATATAAGGCATAATATCAGCATAGAAAGTCATATTGTACTCTACATTGGTCACTACTTTATCTTCAATATACTGTACTGGCTAAAGAAGGCAAAGGTTACACAGACCACACTCCATCATTACTTCACACCTATACCTTCTCCTACACCTTCAGAACCACAGCCTTCCACTGAGGTGGTTTGTTCCAGTCTTCTGTCTCCAAGGGCAAGTCTCTTGTCTCCAAGGGCAAGTCTCTTATCTCCAAGGACAAGTCTCCTGTCTCTAAAGACAAATCTCTTATCTCAAAGGACAAGTCTATCTCTAACGGTGCCCAGTCTCCTCCAGTCTCCAAGAGTGATGACCCCTGATGATCCTCTCCCTGTCTTCAGCCTTGGAGGATCTCCCCACGTCTCTGATATTCGAGGATCCTGCCACTTCAGCTTGTGAAGTGGTGGAGGCCCAACTTTAGTCACCTCTGCACCACCACTGTTGTCTCTTATGCCTCGGAGAGAGAAAACAAGCCTGCCCAGACAGTGGTGAACTTATGAGATGGTAGCTGGACCAAGGAACTCTACTGTACATGTTCATATGCTATTTTCTCTGTTTTGTGTGTGTGTGTGTGTGTGTGTGTGTGTGTGTGTGTGTGTGTGTGTGTGTGTATGGTATGTAGGAGGACTGCTGGGCCTTGATAGCAGGCTGTGAAGCCTATGCCCAGAGTCACACACACACACACA
>JAGKTI010006143.1:0-12516 GCA_018397915.1 Birgus latro | reverse complement strand
GACAATGCACCTGCGCATCCGTCAGACAAGGAGTTGGTGGCAGAGAATGGTTGCATCAGGTGTCTGTTTTGCCACCTAATACAACTGATCTCATCCAACCAATGGACCAGGGAGTGATTGTGGCAACGAAGAGGCTATACCGACGGAAGTTTTTGGACGAGGTGATGGTTGTGTACGAGGACGAGGACAATCGCAGGGAAGGACGTGACATGCGAGGACAAAAAACACTCGAAAACATTTGCCGATACACCCTCAAGCCTGCTTCATGGAAGTGATGTGGTGCACGATTTTCTTGGTTTTGACGTGGATGACTTTCATGCAAGGCTTCGTACGGGTGGAGACGATGTGGATGTTGGCGAAGTGCGCTAGTGGTTGGATGACGACGAGGGCGATCCTGGGTATCAGATCATGTCTGATACCGAGATCGCATCTACTGTTGCTGGTCCCAGTACCCAGCAGGAAGATTCTGACGAGGACAGCGACGATGATGCGGACTCCTCACAGCTTGCAACTACCCCAACGCTCCCCAGGCTGAGCACAATCCGGCACTATGTGGAGTTCACCCTTGACTACCTAGAATACCCGGACTGCGACAGAGACATGGGGTCATTAGAATTGGCTTGTGAAGTGCGAGGTTTCAGGCAACGCATCATTAATCATCAAAATTGTCGTCCTCTGCGTCAGTCAACCATTGAAAGTTTTTTCAGGCCAATCAACCCTGCAGTCGTCCACTCTCGCTCCACACCATCATCTCACGAAGACAGGCCTTCTAGCTCCGAGCCACAGCCCAGCACATCAGGCACGGGTGAATCACCACTGGATGTTAGTTTGCGTCTATCTTCAGAGTCCTCTGTAGTGGATAGTGTATCACCACGTCACACCAAGATGCCCCTTCGCACCAAGATGCCCCTACGCCGCCTCCGTCTGCTCATCTCGGACTCTGACAGCGAATAAATTCTCCATGGATCGTCACTAGACCACACGGGAATTTACTGTTGTGTACAGTGCAGTGAAGTGATGTTATTCCAGTTATAAAAAAAAAAACCTTGGTGAAAGTGTTGGTGAGAAGTGCTGGTGATTCTCAAGTGGAAAGGTGTGTCAGGTGCAACGTCTTCCTGTCAGAGTCTGAGATGATAGAGTGGGTTATTACATCAGGACGGCCGCTTTTTGTTCGTAAGTACCCTAACTTCATGCCTAACCTGTTTTCATCATGCTGTACATGTGTTAAAAAATTACCGAAAATGTTAATCATAATTTCCTACTTCCTATTTAATTTTTCCATGCATGGTTCTTAAGTAAAACAGCTAGAAAAAAGGTTGAAGCAGTTAATTTCATGTCTGGTCCTAACCTAACCTAACCTGTGGTTACCATAAAGATTTTCATGCCTAACCTGTTGTATCATGCTGTACATGTGTTAAGAAATTACCCTAAATGTTAATCATAATTTCCTGCTTGCAATTTAATTTTTCCATGCATGGTTCTTAAGTAAAACAGCTAGAAAAAAGGTTGAAGCAGTTAATTTCATGTCCGGTCCTAACCTAACCTAACCTATGGTTACCATAAAGATTTTCATGCCTAACCTGTTTTCATCATGCTGTACATGTGGTAAGAAATTACCCTAAATGTTAATCATAATTTCCTGCTTGCAATTTAATTTTTCCATTCATGGTTCTTAAGTAAAACAGCTAGAAAAAAGGTTGAAGCAGTTAATTTCATGTCCAGTCCTAACCTAACCTAACGTAACATTGTGTTGATCATAATTTCCTGCTTTTAATTTAATTCTTTCATGCATGGTTATTAAGTGCACCAGCTATGAAAAAGGTTGAAGCAGTGAATTTGATGTCCGGTCATAACCTAACCTAACCTAACCTAACCTAACCTAACCTAACCATTTTTCTGGTAGCAATTAACATCATTTACTGTATTTGATACTTTGTATCCAATGATTTAATGCATAAAATGTGAGAAAAGATGATTTCCATGTCCGATACTTACTTATACTATGCTGGCAAGTTCTGAGCTCCTATGACTCACTCACCCCTAAATCATCATTTTTTGGTTAAAATTCAATAAATTCATGCTATGTGTGCATTATTTATGTGAAAAGGGACCTAAATAAGCGCTATACATGTCCACTAGGGAGGTAGGAAGGTAGTTTTCTGATTTGGGTTAGGTTAGGTTAGGGTCATGAAAAACCAGTGCTGGAGCTTCAGGACCAATATTTGGACATGCCTTTGGCTCTATGACAACGGATATTGGAGGGATTACTGTATTGGTATTAGCGGGGGTAATTTTACAACGTCGGTGGGTCTTCTGGTAGACCAGTAAAGCTTGATTTCACAAAATTCAAATCCTTAAACTGTTCCCTGCCCCAGCGAGGATTTGAACCTGGATCCGTTAGGACTGCAAGCCACCTCTCTGCCGATCGAGCCATCCCTTTACTTCAGGCTGCAGAAATGCCTTACCAATTCAGTTCATATTCCTCCAGTTTGTTTTCTGTTCTTACTATTCCCAGGGTGGTAAATTTCCTTCTCCTGATGAAAATTCCCCCCGTTATATCATCATGTTCCTTAAGATGCACCTTCAGTTGTTTATTTCTGGCATACTGGAAGAGTCTTGCTCTACATACTCGAAGGTGGATATCATTTCCCAAGAAGTCGATCCTGTAAAAGGCAGAATTTCCAGTAAGTCAAACTCAGTCCGAGGTGTGACTTCGCGTTTATTCATCCATCCATCATCCAATCCTGTGTTGCCCCATGAGGAGCTTAGGAGCCCAGGGCTAGGCAAGTTGGCCCTGACAGTTAAGAATGGAGTGACCAGCCTCACTTGTCCCCGAGTGGCAATACGTGAGCAATAAACCCCAACCATCCCTTGGATATAAACCTACACAGGCTCAATCCGATTGGAGCCCCTTAATTACCCACTAAACCTCCAGGCACCATAATTTGGTTGTATGATTACCACCTGGCATAGTAAATGATTTCCTGGTGTATAGCAGACAATTTCACTTGTCACTCAGTGTAGAGTTACCCACAGGCAGGAGTAAGAGGAAAGAATGACAGAAGAGGGAGTATAAAGTCACTTAAAGGTAGAAGGAAGAGGAAAGAATAAAGGAAAGGAAGACAGAAGAGGAAGGAAGGAAGAGAGCAAAGGGTTACATTTTAGTTTCTTATGTTCCATGCTACAGTTTAGTTTATTATTTTCCAAGTGTTACATTTTAGTTTAATTGATTGTAAAATGAATAAATAAGTGCAGAACTTTACATAATTCACTGTTGCATCCCTCAATCTACCACTCCATGTATGCAACTTCCTATCCTAGCCTAGCCTATGACATGCACTTATTTGTTTTTATTGCTTATTTTTCTTGCTTTATAAATGCTTCTTTAGTTTAGTGTTAATAAACAAGTAATCACCTAATTTGCGACTATGTGGGGGGTAATATAGTCCCCCCACCCTGTTAGTTGGAAAATTCAGTAAGTTGAACTGCCCTAGAACCCCATATAGTCTGACTTATGAAGGGTTTACTCTACCAATAACTTGGTGGTCCTCAGGAACCTAATGCTATTTTTCCCATATGTAGTAGTAGTAGTTGTTCCCTAGGCAGTTTGACCAAACAGCCCCGAAAAAGGTGTGGTACTTGCCTGGGAGACCACAGCCACTCCCAGGTTCTCAGGCCCCTTGAGGGGCTGGGGGGGTTTGCGATGGTTTGGCCCCCATACCGTCTTCCTCTTCTGCTTCGACAGCCTCTAGGGGGTAGACCCACAGTGAAGACACCACCACTTCAGGTCCCCACCGCTCCATGCCCTCCTGTATGTTGTGTACTGTATTTCGTTATACGAGTGTTCAGTTTACAGGCAAAGTTGGAGGAACGTAACTGCTTGAATCATTGAGACCGCCCTGTATCCTGACCCCCCTTTGCTGACCTTTTCAGTGTAACACTAAGATGGAGAGTAGACCAGCATACTCTCCCAAACACTTTTCTCTAATCTCATGCACTTTACATATCACACAATGTACCCTTCTTCATCACAGGGGTTGACACCAGCAAGGGTATGCAGCCACAGAACTTTGCCCCCCCCAACCTAGTGGTGGACCTATTTAGGGAAGGCATGACGCGGGCTCCACCAGTATAGTTTTGGGGACCGAAGTGGGATGGGGCTCGTATCTGTGCTAGAGAGCACAGGGCATTGCAGTTTCCAGGCTGCCGCTTCCACCCTAATAGAGAGGGTCCCAAACCTGGGAGTGGCACCCCAGAAGGGTGCCCTATTAGTGGGTGTATAATGACGGGGCAGTTACAGTGCCAAGGCACGCTTGGAGGGTGTCCCTGTAGCTGTCCTGGCAGGGTGCCCCGAGGCCACTGCCACTGGTCATGACTGGTGGGTTATGGGTCCCAGGTCCCATACTTGGGCTTGGGAAAGTGTGGGGCCTGTGATTTGTCTCCCACTACTTAATTTTAATGATATGGCAAAAAATGAGAAAAGGGGGAAGCCTGGTGAGAGTAAATCACCCAAGGTGCTCAGAGTGGCATCTTGGAATGTGGGTAGTTTGAAGGGTAGAGTGTGGGAAGTGGTCAAGGCAATGAGTAGCGGGTGGCTGGATGTTGGCTGTGTACAGGAGTCTAGATACAGAGGAGGATCAGTCAGTATGATTACTGGGAGGGTTTGTCAGTACTGTATAAGATAATTTGACAGGGAAAGGCAGATGGATATGGTGGTGTGGGTGTGCAGCTTAAGGAAAAATGGGTGGAATTTGTCATGAATGTAATGAGAGTGAATGAAAGGATTTTAGTAGTGAAAATTTTGTTTGGTAGGCTCACATTTTCAATTATATCAGCATATGCTCCACAGGCTGGCCTGGATGTTGTAGAAAAAGATAGATTCTGGGATGACTTAATATATGTAGAAAATGGTATGAGCGATGATGAGATTGTCGTTTTGGGAGGGAACACAATGATCATGTAGGTGAGGCAGTGCAAGGACATGCAAGGTTACATGGGGGATGCACATATGGTACAAAAAATGAGGAAGGGGAAAGGATACTCGAGTTTGGGGAGGCAGTGAACATGATTGTGTGTAATACACATTTTAGGAAGAGAGAGAGAGGGTTGATTACATACAAGTCTTCCCTACCCAGTAGACAAGTCTGGTAGTACCCAGATAGACTATTTCCTGGTCAGGAGGGCTGGTAGGAGGTGAGGGATGGTAAAGTTATAGGGGGCAAAGAGTGTGTGCAGCAACACAAATTATTGATATGTGACATGGTGCTTAAGGAATGATAGTTATGAAGAGGACCTATGCACCTAGGAGGAAAATAGGGAAGTTGATAAAACAAGCAGTAAGTGATGCCTTCAGTTGAGTTGTGGCTGAAGAGGGAGCTGTTGACAAGTGTTAATGAACAGTAGAGAACTCAGAACAATTTCCTGAGGGTTAGTGGTTCAGTGTGTGGATGGACAAGGGGTCACCCAAGATATTAGGTAACATGGTGATGGGATGGGGGTGTAGAAGCTACATTTGTGGAGAAAAGAAGGCTTTTCTGGGAATAGAAAATGGTAACAGAGAAGAATGCTTGGCTGCCAAGTTTAGGGCTAGAAAAGAGGTATACAGGGCAATATCTTAGTCTCAGAGACATTAACTGGATAACTTAAAGTGTTGAAAGGAAGACTATGATATTTCAGGTGGCAGATCAGATGAAGAGGGAAAACAGGGATACCATAGGTGGGCAGTGTGTGAAGAATGATGAAGGAAAGGTAATGGTGAAGAGTGAAGATATTAAAAATGCCTGGAGAGAACATTATACCTGGTTACTGAATGACGAGTTTGACTGGAACAGGGAAGGTTTGGAGTCAGCAGATCCAATGTATGGCAATTGGCCTTTGATGCTGCTACTGTGAGCTGGGTAATAGGCAGGATACAATTGGGGAAGGCAGCAGGTGTGTCTGGGTTGACTGCTGAAATGCTGAAGGCCTGAGATTGATGCTGGTACTGTGAGCTGGGTAATAGGCAGGATACAATTGGGAAAGGCAGCAGGTGTGTCTGGGTTGACTGCTGAAATGCTGAAGGCCTGAGATAATAGGAGTTTGATAAATATGATTATTTATGAGTGTATTTTCCCAGATGATTGGCTGAAGATTGTGATTTTAAATGTGTACAAGGGGTAGGGTGATGCCTTGGAAAGAGGAAGTTATAGAGACATAAAAATTTTGGACCAGATAAAGAAGGTAATCGAAAGTTCTAAAAGGTATGCTTAGGGAAATTGTAGTTGAATTGGAGGGCTACTGATCTCTTCAATCAATGTGTCATGGAGAATGAAAAACCAACTTGCTTTAGTACCCCTATATTGCCTCCACTTAGTTCACAAGGTTTCTGTACACATCTTGAGGGCTGGAGGCGAACTGCCTTCCTGCCTTGCCGGCCGTCCCTCTGTCTGTCTGTCTGTCTTCCCCCCTCTGCCAACCACTGAGGTCACAAATGCCTAACTAGCTCGTTACGCACTTACAGATAAATCCTCGTTACACACGCTCACACGCGTGCACACAGACACCCCGCACACACGCAACTGACAACGGCAAGTACATCACAATGACATTACAATGGCAATGACAAATACATTACAATGACATTACATCACAGAAAGAGTGAATATTGATGAGATGTGGTTCGGGTTTATGCCAGGCAAAGGGACCACTGATGCCATATTCATTGTTTGACAGCTTCAGGAAAAATATATAGGAAAGAAAAAGGATCTGTACTTTGTTTTTATTGATTTGGAGAAGGCCTTTGACAGAATTCCTTGGGAGGTGGTGAAGTGGGAAATGAGAAAGCCTGGGATTGAGGAGTGGTTGGTTAGAGTGGTTATAGCTGTGTATGTGGGTGTTCGCACGCAGGTGATGAGAGTGAATGGAGATTTGAGTGATGAGTGGTGTGTGAATGTTGGTTTGGATCAGGGGTCAGTCTTGATCCCCCTGTTTATCTATCAATCTGTCTATTGCCAGACGCCATAATCCCGTAAGGGGTGGCCATTTGACTTTGGGTTATTTGTTTTACGGGGAGGGGCATTAACCCTCCACCAACCCACTTGTTGACACATAGGGAACACGTGTGGTTTGGTTATATGGTTACCACCCAGCGTTGTAAATGGTTTCTTGGCTTACAGGAAACCATTTGGCTTGTCACTCAATGTAAAGCCACCTGTAAAGGAAAGAAAAGCAATAAGAAGAGACAGGAAAGGTGAGAGAAATAGGAAGAGAGGAGGGAAGGCACAGAAAAAGAATGATAAAGGCTAAGAAAGAAGTAGGCAGCACTTCATCAAGGGAGTGGATGATGGTCGCCACCACCTACCACGACCCTGTTTATCATGGTGCTTAAAGTCCTCTCACGTGCCGTCAGAAATGGACTCGGTGGGAGATGTTGTATGCTGATGATTTGGTATAGATTGCAGAGAATGAAAGGGAGGTGGAGGAAAGATTTTGGAAGTGGGGAGATGGTATGGGGCACAAGGGCTTAAGAGTAAATGCAGATAATACAGAAGTAATGGTATCTAGGGTTGGTGGCAGTACTGTCAGAAGAGGGTGAGTGGCTATGTGCGGTATGCCACAAGGGGGTGAGAAGTTATTCCATTTTGTGCATTGTTTGTGATAAGTGGGTACCTAAGAAATGTAGTGGTATTAGAAGTAGACAGCGAGTTAGTGCTGATTTTATGTGTGTGGTGTGTCGGGGAGAGCATGTGGAGATTCACAGGCATGAAAGGATTGCTCTTGCACAGTGAGTCTCTCGAGTGTGTGGAAGTTTTATTACTTAGGAGACATGTTATGTGCTGGAGATGGGGCTAAAGTGAGAAGTGGTCGGAATAAGTTCAGGGAGCTGTTGCCTCTCCTGCCATGCTAAGGTATCTTTGTATGCGGCATGTGTTAGGAGTGTAATGCTGTATGGTAGTGGGACCTGGGCAGTAAAGGAAGAGGATATTCGTCGGTTCAAATGCACAGAAATGACAATGATTAGGTGGATGTGCAGTGCATCCTTGAATGCGAGACCTGGGGGAGGATTAGGTTTACGATGAAACAGTTGAGAGGATGATGGGACTTGAGTGTATTGATATTGTGATGAGGAGAGGTAGATTGTGATGGTTTGGGCTTGCGTAAAGGATGGGGATTGATAATTTGGCACAGAAAGTGAAAAGTGTTAGGGGTAGGTTTGTGAGAGACAGACTGAAAAAGACGTCGGACGAGGTCATAGAGTGTGATCTTAGGGATAAGGGACTGAATAGGGAGGCTGCCTGAGATCAAGCAGAATGGATAGCTGCCATTAGGTGACCAAGACTGATGCATGCAAGCATGTTGGAGCCTTTAACCCCTTAACCGCGGGTCGTCACTTCCGTGACGCTTGGGCGCAATGAATCATACCGTGTGGCGTTACTTTTGTGATTCTGTGTTGTTTTGAATTCGCCCGGGCTTTCAGGTGGTGACTTCTATCATCTATCAGCACTGCCAATGTCCAACAGTAGTCAGAGCTGCTGATGTCATCAGTACTCCCATCCACTGTTGACAATTTAGCCATTTTCCCCCATTCTAGACTCCCCTCCCTACCTCCCATCCATTACCCTCTCGTGTTATCTGCTCAGCTGCTCTGCGCTACGGAAATCTTCCCCAGATTTTTCCACTGTTTTCATCCATTGAAATGAGCCCTATGCCCTATTCTTATACAAAATAATATGTGTACTGTATATAAAAAAATAAGGTAATTGATAGTGCCATACACCTGGAATTGGCTAATTATCACTTGGCAACATCCAACCTGCACTCATTCACTAATTTCCCCTGCTTTTTCCCCGTGAAATATGCCATATGAGCTATTCTCGTAATATAAATGTATATAAGAAAGGAAGGGAGAAGCCTGAGTGATATTGGAACTACCTAATTTATTATGTTGTCTAGATTTCCTACGACGTATTTCTTAGCATATACATTAGCAGCTAACATTTTCAACTCTTGGCTACCGAGATACGTACTGTACATTCAGTTCACTGTCGTCCTTCAAGGTGGAATTACATCGCAGTCGCGCCCCTCCATTTCTGCCGCTTTTGTGCCCATAATAAAAGGCCATGTGACCTCTACCCCTACTAAACATCGTGTGGGAAGCAGTAAAGGACTGTAGATATATATAAGTGGTACTAGAAATGATAAAGTGTGTGTGTGTATATGAATAAGAAATGACGGAATACGAGAGGCGAATTAGCGCGAGTGGGAGGCTCGTATGCACTCGTATTTTCCGTTGCTTTTAGTTCCCCCTCCCCCCCCCATCCCGTGGGACCCAGGTTCGAATCCTCGCTGAGGCAGGGAACAGTTTAAGGATTTGAATTTCATTAAAATCAGGCTTTACTGATCTACCAGAAGACCCGCCGACATGTCGTAAAAATAACCCCGCTAATACCAATACACCAGTCCTGTATGAGACAGCCCTAGCATGTATTCAATATGGACGGTGGGTGTTAAGCGCCGAAGTGGTGACATGTAGAGGTTAGGAGGACGGCTGGGCCTTGATAGCAGGCTGTAAAGCCTATGCCCAGAGTCGGACACACAAAAAAAAATAAAGAAAAATAAAACTACTTGGAAATCATTGAATAGTGTTTCTAGTGATAATATCAAGCAGAGGTATTCATATTACGGGATGTCAGGAAGTGTAAAGTGGAGACTTAGTTACCCAACTTCAGAAGTCTCCACAAGTCCTACGTTAGTGGACGAGTGCTTAAAAAAACATCCCAGGAGAAAGCTGAAGGTATGTGCCAAGGTATGTGCCATATGCATATGTAATTACAGTATAATATTCTAGGACTAATAACTGATTTTTGGCAAATATTTTTAAAAAGTCAGTCAGAGCGTGGATTTGCCCTGCGGGACAGGCACAGCGCGCCTCCGACAACCCCACAGTTAAGGGGTTAACCCGCCCAGTCCCGACTGATTTTTTACGAAACACACCCTCAGAACCCGCCTTTTTTTTTTTTTTTTTTTTTTTTTCTTTTTTTTTTTTTTTTTTTTTTAAATGCTCAAGCCTCCGCTTGAGAAACATCAAAAACTGATAGAGAAATCGCCCTCTTGAGCTTAAAAATGTTGATACAGGTGTCATTCAGCCTTACGATTTCCTTCTTTTTCAGGGTACCTGGCTAAAGAAAACAAACTGTGGAAGGGTTAACTAATGCAAGCCACTTTAAATTACATATTTATTTATTTGGTACGAATTTATGTGGTTTTCACACAATAATATAGGCGATAAAAGCGTTGTTCACTCACCCAAAACCCCAGCATATGGCACCTTCCTTTACGACATTACCACCTCATCACTTCTGTTTGTTTCTACCTCTAGCTTCTTTGTTTCTTTGTCTTCCACCTCAGGAATCACTTTCACCATGAATTTCATCATTGGAGAGACCGTGGGTCAACATTTCTTTACTGGCCAGGTTACTGCTGACATGTGAATTGCCCAGTGTGGGGGGGAGGGGGAAAAGGGGGGTCAGGCAGTATCCCCACTTGACAGCAGGTAGAGTAAGGTCTCCCACATATGCCTACCAAAAATCACCCGCGAATATTGAAAAATGTGTTCATGATCGGCCTTGCAATTGAGTGACGTATGATGCACGTCAGTGGGTCTGTCCGCGGATAAAAGTAGTGACGTGCATCGTACGTCGGTGGGGCTCGGCGGGTTCAATATGAAATGAAACTGTGAAAGATAATGTTGCACAGTTTGTGTGTGTGTGTGTGTGTGTGTGTTTTTGTCAGTGTAGTGTATGTCTTGTTAGTTTACTTGTTAGATTGATACCACTAAATATATACTATATACTAGAACTTGGTTCCAGTGTGAAACATGTTGCACAGTACTCTAGACCCTCAGTTTACCCAGGTAATGTACCACTGAAAAGTACTGTGCAGACTGATTTGCTCATATTATCCAAGAAGAACCACTGTTCTTTAGTTAATGTGTCTAATGAAATTCAGTAATTTTCCCACAATCCCTCATTTGGCCTATGTGAAAATTTTTCAAACATGATATACACTGTAGGAAGCATAGAAACAGTTGGAGCATCATTAGGCATAAAATATGGTGTAATGAAATTTAAAAATAGTAGTTGTGGGATTTTTCACTTACAGTGAGAGGTGCAGGTGTGTAGCTTAGGTGTTGGGGTTAGGCAGTATCTGAGGCTAAAGAGCTGGTGAAGGGGGGATGTGCAGTGCCATCCCCATGAGGACAGAGGCCAAGCTCAAACTCGTTCAGTCTACCAGAGGGCCTTCCTCTTGTTGCACAGAAATGTATGTATAACCACATTCTCTGTTTTGGTCACACATTATGCAACTTGTCCTCACCACTAAATTCTGTAGCCTGCAGGATTTTGTCCTTGTTCTTCCTCACAGTCCAAATAGTCTATTCTTTAACTTTTTTGACAAATTTGCTCTCTATCAAGTGTTCATTAGCAGTGAGCTGCCTCTGTGTCTCCTTTTTCTTGTCTTGTCAGCTCCTCTACCATCAGGCCCACTGGCAGGGTTGTGTGGAAGTACTGTAGGGGATGCCATCACACAAAAAATTATACTTGGACAAAACCACTGTACTGTATAGCAATCACACAGGATACAGACACCTAGACCAACAGGTCAAGGCTGCTGAGAGACAGGGTGAAGAGAAGCACAGTGTACATGGGTTAGAGGGTGAGGTAGAAAGTAGAGTTTTCAATGGCTGGGGCAGGTTTCAGCCTGAGGATTTTACCATGCTGCTTGATTAAAGGTCAAGGTTTATAGTGCCACTCAAAATGTGTTTCGTGCGAACGAGATCTGCATATAATGAGGATCCATTGTACTTTAGATTCATCACATTGTAAAGTCCCAGATATTGTTTTTATTGTTGTAGCCCCCACCTAATTTGATCATGAACCCATTAGACTGCAGACTGAGATTGTCTTCCTCCGGCCACCATTTTCTTTTTGGGGGAGGAGGAGGGAGTCAAGGGACATTTGTATAACCAGGCAGCAGTTTAGTCAGGTTATATTGGTGCCACCATGTCCAGCACCAGTTCATGATGTAAAGGAAATATTGACAAAGATTACATTATCTGACTTGTTATTATAGGCTTTCTGTTTTATGAAGGCAGTTTGGGTGGGGCTGCGTAAGACCTCACTCCGCTACCTGAGTTGCCACATCACTGCTGCCACACACGTGTAATTACTCCTGCTCACCTTTCTCTCTCTTTCTCTCTCTGCTATAAATGAATTTTAAATACTTTGTATCGATGTAATTTTACAGAAAGCTATAGTATAGTATAGTATAAATCCCATAACACTTGTCAGCGTTGCTTTTGCAACATTGTCAAGTGTAGTGACACGAGGGATGGCCTTGAGTGTGCAGGTCATACTCAGTCAGTCTCCCGCCATGGAAGCTTGCCCATCAAAAGCCAAAACAAGAGAGAAAAATAAAGAAAATAAAATTAGAATAACAGTAATCACCGTACTATCCGGATGACCAATAACCGGACACATC
>JAGKTI010006142.1:29850-41852 GCA_018397915.1 Birgus latro | reverse complement strand
AGTCCGGATTAGCAGGGGTAAGTCAGGATGTCGCTTTTATCGGAAAATCGCATATTTCGGACTGGCCTGAGCCCCAATTAGTCCGTTATAGTAAGGTCTTACTGTACTGCTTGAAGTTGGCCAAAGTCCTCTTCCCCCTACTGTCCTCGTCTTGGGCTGCCTCCTCCTCGCCCTTGAGCACTACCATCACATCTTCCATAAACCTCTTCCTGTACAGCCGCTTCATTGCCACAATAATACCCTGGTCCATCAGTCTCGCAAGACTAAGGTCAAATTAGGGGGCAAGAACATGACCCGGTTAAAAGCTCCATCTCCAACCAACTCCTCCTCAGAGGGATGAGCAGGAGCTTTGTCAAGGAGCAGTAGAGCCTTCATTTGGTCGTGGGCAAGGCCAAGACTCTCTGTCTGATAACATATAATCTCCTTCAAAGAATGACTGTAGAGCCACTCTATGAAGATCTTGGCTGTAAACCAAGCCTTCAGCAAGTGGAAATAAATAATGAGGAAACTATTCATTAACCCCCTGAAAAAATGTAGCTGTTTTGCATGCCCACTACAAGTTACACACGACGGGAACCTGTTGCACTGGCACAACACAAAACAGACACATGCTGTTTGCTCACCTTACAACCAGGTAACGACTTCTCCTATTCACCAGCTAAGGTATTAGTTGGAACAGACCTGAACAACAGACCAGTTTTAACAGCATTATAAACCTGAGTGAGACATAACCCTTCTTCATCAATCTGGTTTTTAAGTTTGATGCGAAACTCATTTATTCCTTCCGTGTGTGCATCCAACACTTCACCACAGGTAATCTTGTTAGAAGGCCCATGTTGAAGTCTGAACCGAGTTAGCCAACATTCCGAGGCCTTGAAATCCGCGATCCCTAGTTGCTCTGTGAACGTGGTGGTTGCAGCCTTCAGCTCAACAGGATGCATGATCATGCCACTCGCATGCTGTTGTCAGAACCACTTCAGGCAGGCCTGGTCAAGCTCAACAAGATACACAATCACACCACTGCATGCTGTTGTCCGAACCACTTCAGGCAGGCCTGAATAAGTTCGCTGAAGCATGGCTTCCCCATCATTCTGTGTTCATTTTGTTGCACAATCGTACCACGTTCACTCTGGATGGGCATCTCGATGGAGTGTTTATACTTCCACAGATCCTGTAATATGGTCTGAGGCATATAGTACAGTACTGCTTGATCAGCCTTGCAATGGATCTGTCTTGCTCCATCTTCTCAATTATCTCCATTTTCTTCTCCATGGAGAAAATTATATGACCCCTCTTAGCAGGTGGTGGAGGAGTCATGGAGACAACAACCATGACCCTACACAAGGCCAGCAGGACCTGCAGCAGCCACAGCACTGCCAAAAAAGCCACAAACTCAGCCATCATGCAGAACTAGGGTCGAGTACAGTAGTGAGAGTACTTGGGCAGGGAGATGTCAGGGCCAACAAGCGAGGCATGTGGGACCACAAGCAAAGTCACAGCACTAGGGGGTTGGCCCCATGTGCACAGTTGTAATTTGCAGAATCAAAATAGAAACTAGGATATAAAGCACTGAGTGGCCATGAGCTTTTCAGCATCGAGCGAGGCACAGAAGGCTGCAGAGTAAGTCACAGCACTAGGATTTTGCCACCGCATGGTTACAGGGGCAGAGCGCACAGATATGGCTTCACTGTACGAGATCCGGGAGAGAATGAAAGAGTGAGGGTAGGCTAAGTGCCAGGTGGGCCACTCCCACAATGCATTCTGACTGGCTGGAGTGTTACATGTTTTCCCAGGTACCAGTTGGCTACCATGTCTGAGCTGGATGTTATGCCTCACTGCTAGATTCTGCATAGAACTGTCAGTTGCTTCCTGTTTCAGCACCAGATAGTGCCTTAATAAAGCCAAGCAAAAAGCTCTGGATATTGCACTGGGCTGGATATTGCGATGACAGATAATCACAAGTTTACTGTACCTGAGGTCATCATACCATGACTTAAAGGTAACTATTGCATACTGATTTTTACGTGCTACGGATCAAACGCGAGATGTATGTTAATGAGCTATGGCTGAAATCTGATAAATGAATTAAAGTGCTATAGTTTTAATCCAAGATGAACAACATGCTACAGTTTAATTCCATGACACAGCCAGAGGTTTTTCCAATAAACTGCTGAGGTTTGTCATCCAAGAGGTGGCCTAAGGATTTTCTGAGACACAAAATGCTGCAGTTTATTGAATGTTATCTTACAGCTTCATCACTGATAAAATACACAACAGTACCCATTCACCTATTGTGACAGTGTATGACAAGAATTTAGTTTCATCATAGTGAACTTCATTTATAAAATCCAAATTCTGTAAAAATAATGATGATACAAAGGTTATGACTGATGAGTGTTGCTTATACAGTCAAGTCCCACTAGGCTTGATTTGCATTAACTGTAACGTCCCTTGAGTATGACGCTGATTAACGGTCAGTAGATTGGATACCCGCAAGGGTAATGAGACCATAGCAAGAGTTTGCTCCTCTTCTTTGTAAAAAAGACTCCATTTCTTGGAAACTTATTAACTTTTAAATTGTCCTCAAGTGGGAATGGGCCTAACCCAAGTATACATGAATGGAAATGCATGCACTGCCAACTGGACCAAAGGACACACACACAGATTGGACTGATTGCTTCTTGTTTTAGTGCCATCTCTCTCGATATACATATAGTATATAAAAAAAAAAAAAAAAAGGAAATAAGATCACTACCCCCACCACTGCGTGAGCATATATCCACAACCTTTTAAACTTTTCACTTTGAAACAGAGCTTATAATTACCTGACAAAGAAAAAAATACAATTCTATATTACTTGTGTTCTTCTACAATGTATTTTACAGTACCCCAGCCTTACGTCCTATTATGCCTCAGCCTTATAGACCGTATATGGTGTCTACTCAGTACTCCGCCCTACCGAAGAAGGGGGTTGCTAATTGCTATTGACAGCCATGGTGTTATTTTGGTTTTGTGCACTAGTCACTACCATATTCAACTGGAAGAGATAAAGCTTTTGAGAAACAACACATCACCCACTAATACCATTTCTACTTTGTACATTAAGTCAGTGTGGCATGCCCAGTACATATATTATATTTTTCAATGCTCAATATTCAGTTAGTTTTCACCTGACAATGATCCTACGCAGACCAAGCCTTTTCAGCTCAGTTGGCGGCCAGATTTAGTTAGATTGGAGTGGATTCGACTAGTAACCAAGGCGACTCATTCCTATTTCTTGCACCGAAGATTATAAAATTTCACGTAACCAACACTTGGTATACAAGTTACGAGTGGCCCAGTTCCGTCAGATGAAATTACACCGGCTTTTGTGTCTCCGAAGGGGGTCAATCCACAACTAACATTACCCCAAGTGTTCCGCATAAAAACTTATAAAATCAGAGGCCCAAAGTACTGGTTATATAAAGCTCAATGTAAAACACTAATGGTAAGAAATCATAACTGTTATTTACCACAACTTTGCATACTAAAATCCCTAACGAAGATACCTGCAAGAGATCTCTGGGACATAACTGTATATTCATTCAGTCAATGCATGTATATTCAATATTCTACATCAAAAGATCATAAATGTTACATACCAAGACGAATATGAGTCTCTGGACCACGCAGTTTTTAATTTCACTAAACAGACAAGCACTATCCAGACCTACACGTGCTAACACTCCGCTTCTTCTTTCGTGAGTAGCTTGGCCAGGAAGTCGCGTTTATGGCTTCGTCTATCTATCTATCTATTGCCAGACACCATAATCCCGTAAGGGGTGGCCATTTGACTTTGAGTTATTTTTTTTTTACGGGGAGGTTTTATTTCTCAGTGATTAATAATAATGAGAATAATTAATAATAATTGAAATGATAAAGTTGATGGACCTGGACAGACGAAAAATAAGCATAACTGGTCATGATTCATGAACTGATGACTCGATGTGAAGAACCTATAAACATTAGTCTTAACCTGGCCTAGATTTTCATCCTTTTGCAGCTTATTTCACATACCTCAGTGGCCGAAAAGGACTGAAATACACACCTGGACAAGACACCGACAGCGGGACAGCACGACACCCATCCCACGAAGGGGTGACCGGGGCGTGACCTCTACCCCAGGAGGAGACAACAGGAAGGCTGCTAGAGAGCACCCCTCACTCCCTACCCCTGTGCCTTCCCCTCCTGAGGATTTCCCTTGCTCGCCCACCAACTCCTGCGGCCGAGGGGGAACCCTCACCCTCTCTCCATACAGAAGCCGTTCTCAGGAGGAGCCCCACCTACAGGAGGTCTGGTGAGGCCCTACTGTGACTTCCGGGATTCGAGCCCTGCAACCAGACCCCGATGACACCGCCCCTGACAGACTCTATGCAGAAGGGACGCCGCAGGCCTCACCTGACAGAGGCCCAGCTGCAGCTGCAGAGAGACCGCATCCCTCGGACTCAACCAGAGCCCCGACAATGCCCCCTGACAGACTCAACGTGGAAGGGACACTGCAGGTCTCACCTGATGAAGAGACCGCAGCCCTCGGACTTGCTGGGACAAGCCCTCCCCCACCACACCAGACGACGTCCTGCACGACAAGGCCGGCACAGACAGGTGCACGTACTCCCTTGTTCGGGCCTAGCCCCGAAGCCCGGACCTCTTCTCCAGGCCCTCATAGCCACAGGCCCCTCTCCATGCCGCCCCGCAGTACAGCCCGGATGACCCTGCCCCAGACCGCTGTCCCGTTCCTCCTGACGGAGACCTCACCTGACCTACCTGACGGGACCCCCAGAACCCCAGGCCGGCACCTATAGCAGCCCAAGGCTTTGTCGCCCAGACTAGAGTCCTCCGGTCCTGACAGTGCCATGTTATTGTATTGTGTATTGTGAATTGTCATTGTATTGTATTCAGTGTATTGAAGTAAGGCAATATATGTGTAAGGTTGGTTGCCCAGAGTTTTTATGCCCTGTTCCTTGAGTTGTTTATACCTAACCCGGTCTAGAAAAAGAACTCTGTTCTAGGTGTCATGTTCAGGGAGCAAGCAGCTGAACCTTAAACACGCCGCATAACAAGGACAATGCTCATGGCAGTAGATCCTGGCAGGATGGGGGATAAATTCATCCCTGCAACTTGTCATGAGGATTGTCTTCTGCAATCATCCCTTCCTTGAAACCAGACATCCCAGAAGAAAGGCAAAGTTGAACTGTACAGGGTGAGGATTATCTTTGATTTGAATTCGAAATTAGCTACCTTGACCACCTCTGCACACCGAAACCCTGGTTATAACCAGATTTTAATGTTGGCCTACATTCTCAGGTTGAGCACCATTCATGGTGAAATGCACACCATCAAGGCACCCTGCCTGAGCATGACACCCACCCTAGGAGGAGACAACAGAGAGGCTAATGTGGTGAGTGCGAGCTCAGCGCGAGATGGGCATACCTCTACCTTTACCCTACACCCCTCTCGCGTTCAGGTGTCTCTACTTGGAGGTAAGGGATTTAAGAATCCCCTGAGCTAGACCTTACAATGAGATCATATAGCCCCGCTAGGTAAAAGGAGGGAGCTACCTCTCCCAGCAATGCAGTCCCGGGCGCGGCTCGAAGACGCGAACCCCCGGTCCCGAGCTCGATGCTCTACCTCTGAGCCACCGTGCCCTGCTCTACTCGGAGGTAGCAGTCACGGCACATTACACCTCAGCCGGACCAGCCCTCGCCAGGTTCAGGGTTGGGCTAACTCCTTAGCCCCAGACAGCATCCCGGAGACGGCCACCAGCCGGTCACTTGCTGCTTCCCCTCCCTCAGTCATACTGAGTGACGACCACCAGCTGCACACAGGGAGAGACGGCCACCAGCCACTCTTAGAATAAATACCCTCAAGGGAAGAGGGCTTTGGTGACAGCCACTAGCCTCACCACCGGGCAGGTGACGGCCACTAGCCACATCAAGAGGCAGGTGATGGCCACTAGCCGCACCTCGTCTGTCTCCTGCAGAAGGGATCCAAATTTGATGACGGCCACCAGCCGCACCAGCAGGGAGGTGACAGGCACCAGCCACATTACCCCTGCAGTCCTAAAGGGAAGTAGGACCTCGGTGACAGCCATTAGCTGCACCTCGGTGATGGCCTTCAGCCGCGCCTGCACCCCTGTGACGGCCACTAGCTGTACCTGGGGTGTAGTCCTCACGGGGCACGGCTTTTCGGTGATGGCCACCAGCTGCACCAGCTGCACTCTGCCCCCCGTCAGCCAGGGGCACGGACCCTCAGTTGTGGCCACCAGCCACATGAGGGAGGAGACGGCCACCAGCTGCTCCGAGCTCCATGTCCTAGTGGACTTGGCGACGGCCACCAGCTTCGCCGAGGAGGAATTGGCTATGTGCCGCCCCTCGCCCCCTACCCCAGTGCCTTCCTCTCCTGAGGATTTCCCTGGCCTGTCCACCTCCACCTGAGGTGGAGTAGGTTTCCTCACCCCTTCTCTGTCCAGCAACATCCTTTCAGAGGAGCAGCAGCTGGAGGAGGTCTGGAGAGGCCCCTTGATACCTGGGGTTGGTGCCCTGCAACCGATCCCCCGGCAGTCCCCAGCCCTGATGGACTCTGCTCCGGCGGGACGCCGCAGATCACCCCTGACGAAGGCAAAGCCGAAGAGAGACCGCAGCCCTCAGACCAGCCGGGACATCCCCAGGATCCCAAGGCGTGACCTTCCCTGCCCCACTCAATGACGTCCAGCACGGCAGAGCGGGCACCAACAGGTGCACCTGCTCTCTCTGTTCAGGCCCAGCCCTCGGGCGCCCCAGTGACGGGTGCCCCTACCGGGCTGCCCCACTGAACACTCCCCAGATGACCCAGCAGCAGCCCGGCCTCCGGATGAAGGTCCCCAGGAAAACCACCAGCAGTTCGGCCCCCTGGACAACCCAGCAGCAGCCGGCCTCCACATACAGAACCTAACAAAATTTCTTAGCCTCAAGATAAGCTGATAGTGAAATGTAGTCAGATTAGAGGGTCATGTTAACTACATAGTAGCCAGTTTTATACAGTAGGACCTCACTATAATGGACTAATTGGGGCCCAAACCATTCCAAAAAATGCAAAATCCGGTAAGAGCGACATCCGGACTTCCCCCTGCTAATCCAGACTTTTTCCGATATACTGTATCAGACATTAGTCCAGATCGCATGAACGTTTTTTTTAACTGTTTTGACTACCATTACAGTACTGTACTGTTTTATAACTTCACTACATTACTCAAATATCTTTTATTTACCTTATTGTGGTGAACATAGCTGAAGTGGCCAAGCAGTCCAGACTGCTTCTGGCTTTATCGGACTTTTTCCGAAATATAGGAATTTAGTCCGGTAGCTCCTCGAGTCTGATAAAAGCGAATTCCGGTTTACTGAAGTCCGTTATATCGAGGTCTTTAGTGCTGTATTCAAGTACAATACCTTCCTCTTTATGCAAGGAAAAAGGAACCGAAGGCCAGAAGCCCACAAGATTGTTCCAAGGAAAAAAAATAAAGCCAAATTCAAGATGTTTATTTTGAGATGCCTGTACACACAGCGTTACAATGAGATCATATGAAGTTGACCCGTTGCATTCATGAAAGGAAGGGAAATTTTCCCCTGAGCTAGACCTTTTTAGATCATATAGCCCGGCTAGGTGACAGGAGGGCACTACCCCTCCCAGCATGGCAGCTACCGGGCATGGCTCGAACTCACAACCCCTGGATCCCAAGTCCGACCCTCTACCACTGAGCCACCCTGCCACCGTTGCCTTCATGAAGGACTGGGAGTAACAGTTAACTCTTGCATTAGAGGGCAGGACAAAAAGGAAGAGAGTTTGCTGTTAGACGGGTGCTACGCATCCACTGAAGCAGACATTTCAGAGCAGCAGTGACCATTTGAAGCTGCAAAAGAAGAGTTAAATATGCAACAGTGTGGCAAAGAGAGTGAGTTTGAAAGGAGCCAGTAAAAAATAAATTAAAAAAAGGGAATTAATTCCAGGTCTAGTCTTTTGACAGATCATTATAGCCCTGCTAGGCGACAGGAGGGCGCTACCTCTCCCAGCAAAGCAGCTGCTTGGGAGGGGCACCAACTCTCGACCTTATGATCTCAAGACAAGCATTCTACCACTGAGCCACCCTGCCCCCAAGGAGCCAGTAAAAGGAGGAGAGTTAATTAGACACACAGTCTTTGACTCCAGCTTGTTGAGAAGAGCTATATGTAGGGAGCCTCTCCACACAAGTTGTACTCAACACAGGGATGAATAAAACCCTTGTATAGTCAACAACTGTGCAGGGGTAAAGATGATCCAGAGTTGGCTTGGCATGCCTTGTCTCTTGGATGGAGGCATTTCATTAGGGGTACTATGATCTTTCCAAGATAATCCCAAGAGAATGAAATCCCGTGTTTAATGATGATGAGGTGGATATTGTTAAAAAATTAGTGGATACTCTTGTGGAAGAATTTGGTAAATCGAAAGATGTAAAACAAGATTACTTTTACCCCAATCAGAGATATGATCCGAATCAGACATTAGGTGTGCCTAATCCCTTGTTTGTTGAAGTAACTATCGAATCAGGCAGCACAGCCTAAGTGAGGCTTATGAAATTGCCAGGCATCTGGGAGAAACTAAATGAGTGTTGGCACACCATTAATAATACATGTTTAGTTTCAACCTTTCCCTAAGATACAACCCACAACTGTCAATAATACAGTATGCCCAGGTTTCAAATTGGATTTACGGGTGAACAAAAAGAATGATAAAACAGTCTCTGTCCAAGAGTCTAACCAGCCCGAGACTTGGGTTCTTCCAGTAGTGAACTGGATTTTCTAACAAATGAATCACAGTCACCCCCACCATGGCACTCAAAATCCTGAGAAGATTAATAACATGTACAGCATTTGTCTAAATTTATTCAGATACAAAAGTACTATATATTAATACAATAAAGAAAACTGACATGAAGTTCTTTCACTTCCAAATACACTAAACCATACATCCTCTCAAAAGAAGCGAGCATATGACCTACAATAAAACATCTGTGTATGAGTAAAATAATTGTCACACAAAACATTTACACTTGCCAGCCCTACTCCCACCCAAGTAACATCTTTTCATATCATTCTTACTGCTACCAGGCAATTATATTCAACTTGAGACAGACTTATTGTACTGAAGGGGTTTATCAGTGTTTAGTCCCTATGCCTTAGAAAGTTCCCTTGCAATGGGAAAGTTTGGCAGACAATGCTCTCAAAGTTTTGCTACTTTTAAAACAACCATAACTTTTTTGTTTATTGACTTGACCATGATCGTTCATTTCTGCTTCCAAACAACAGCGCAGGCGTGTACATCATGATGGAGGAAGTCTTGAAATAGCAAATGATTGGGGGGGGGGGGGAGCAGGGGGGGGACAAGAAATATAACTCTCTCCTTCTTTGAATAAATCAGGAAACAGGAAACTAAAGGGACTTACTAATGCTATATCCAACCCCTCCAATTCAGTCTCTCCAAAACTGAATATAACCATCAGATGGCATGAAAAAAATGAAAAACAGGTCATCAAAGTAAAGTAATAAAACAATATGAAATTATAATGAACAGAGTATTATCATGGCAAAACAATGCAACAACTTATTACTGGACCATAAGCCTTAGCTAACTGACGTAACTTCACGTATAGTAACTCACATGTTGCACTTACATAACTGGAAGAACAAATAATTAAAATGATGAGTGCATGGATATGATGATCATTTTATGGTAGATGCTTTTCAAATTCAGCAACTTCACTGTAAGGTATTATTGTATTATTGGCTGATGACCATGAAAGCAGTATGAAATAAATAATAATACTGTAATACCCTTTTCCCACCTAATGACAGTAAAATAAATTATAATAATGGTAATACTGTACTGAAATAATGTTTCTGTGCTATCCAAAGGGTGACAATCACCTCCCTTATCTCAATAATGAAGTGCTTTAAAATGACAAAAAGAAAGATTGCCTACTCTTTGGGAAGGGAGCTGCAGTTCATCCTTCTATTATTTCTTTGTCATTATCTCAATTATTTTTTCATTTTACATTTACATCACATTATTTATAATGATTACTACACATACTTATGAAACTTTCAGATCCCTACTAAAATATCTCATCCATCCATCCATCATCCAATCCTGTGTTGCCCCATGAGAAGCATAGGAGCCCGGGGCTAGGCAATTTATGAATAATACTTATCAGTGGTAGAACAATAGTCTTACTGGAATATCCCTGACAATTTATGAACAATACTTGTTATCAACGGTAGAACAATAGTCTTACTGGAATATCCCTGAAATCTGGTGATGTATTTTATATTTTATTCTTGATACCTCCAGATGACAGTAGATAACTTAGAAACTATCTCTTTTACTGGAGGGATTAATAAAAGATGTATCTAACACCTTCAGTTCAAAAGGTTTCTCCTAAGCTAGATAAAAGTTTTAGGTCCTGTCCACACAAAATGCTTGCTGCTGCAGGTGGAAGTTATGCATCACTGAATCCCACAGAAGTTCTTGCATGCACCTGCCCACGTCCATGTCAGCAAGCATTTGGTGTGGACCAGATCTTAAAATGGTAGGAGCAAAAGTACAAAAATACATCACCTGACCAAAGAGGCTAACACAAGTTACTTACATTTACAGCAGATCCAGGATTTATTTCAGCAATGAAATAGCAGTCGTGCCATTAACCCCTCGGCTACAATCTGACTCTCAGAAGGCATTTCTGATTGCCATGGCATGCTTTCTAGAATCTCAACTATTCACATTTTCTGGACTTCCTTACAGAGCATGAAGCATGTGCATATGGACCAAAATTCAACTAGGGCTTTGAAGATTCCATAGCATCTCTACCTCAGTGATATACTTCGCCTATTGCACCTTAATACTGTATCCTCTATGGGGTCATTGATACAATGTGTAGGGGTATTAACACAATATAATTAATATATGAGGGAATTTTAAGATGTGCTATGGCTAAATATATCACTGAGAAAAGAAATGCTATGAAGCCTTCTCTGCCAACTAAAGTATGGACATGTTTGATGAGTTGCCATACAGTGATGCAAAATTGGTCTTATATGATGGCTGGTGGTGGAAAATTCCTGTTGGCCAAAAACAAGGTGTTTTCAGCCCTTCACTACAGTCTTCCATTCTTTTTTTCTCAATTACAAGTAGAAAAAATTATTTACTTGTGTATTAATCATTACTTATATATGGTATGTATTTGTATTAAGTTTCTTCAAAAGCAAAACAAAAGCAATTTTTTTCATATATACCCTACACCACAGAAGGCTTGCTTGAAGGGGTCAAACATCAAAATTCCTTACACTCATCATGGCACTTTCCCCTTTATGGTAGTAGCTAGTTATTAGTGTGCTAGTTTAGCACACTGTTTATCAGACCTAGGATAACACTTGGTATCTTCCTTTAACTAATCTGACAGATTAGTGATGCACCTGTTGCATGTATAAAAAGTCAGTAATTACCATGCTTACTGTGAACATTAAGTATAGGCACTATTGTATATTTTTTTCGAACTAGAAATTTTCACCTATGCTACTGCAGGGTTTAGTTCCTACCTTGGTGCGATGTATTCTACAGATTATCATGTATCAAATGCTGGTGCTTTACTGTAATTTTCTTTCTACTGATGGACAAGTACAAAAATATTTGATCTTTCAAAGAGCCTTACCAATTGCCAACACAGAGATTTACATAAACCGAGGGCTGTATACACAATTTTATACTGCTGCGAGACATGGCACTAATACTGTATATATACATACATACATACATACACACACACACACACACACACACACATATATATATATTTATATATATCTATCTATATATATATATATATATATATATATATGTATATATATATATAGATATATATGTATACACACAGGCCCGCCTCCGCCTGCGAGTTGGTT
>JAGKTI010006142.1:0-23337 GCA_018397915.1 Birgus latro | reverse complement strand
GTAATGATGAAGATAATATTGATGGATGATGACAATACCTTTACAGCTGAGTTATTGCAAACCTTCCAGTTGAACCATTTATATCACTAAGACTAATAACAAAACTGTTTTCTACACAGCAATATTCATTAAGTTCATTACCAAATTTAGGACATGGAGTCTGCATTTTTCTCACATTAGTAGGCTTTCTTACATCTCTTCCTTACCAGATTATTTATTTATTTGGTAACAGTATAGTCCTGTGTGGTATTTATGCAATCACTGTCACTATTAATGTACACTAAATCCATTATGGAAGAAAATTCCTTAAAAGCAAAGGTTCTTTACAGAAATGTCAATATAATTCATTCAACTGCATCAACCAATCCTTTATTGCTCAAAGGAACAAAGGGAACTGAGGCTATGCTGCTTAATCCAGACACTGAAGGTGAGTGACCAGTTGCCTCCTCTAAGTGGCATTATGTGGGCAATAAACCCCAACCATCCCTCAATGTTTTCCCTTAGTGCCTTACACAACCAAGCATCAATATGGTTATGTGGTTACCACCTGTCTTAATATTCACGGCTGTTAACTTATGTTTGTGGTAGGTGAGGGTGCACACCATCCACTCACTCAAGCGTAGTCCTGCTCTCGGGTTCCTGCACTTTCCTTTCTTCCTTCCTACTTTCCTTCCTTCCTCTTCTGTCTTTCTTTTCTTCATTCTTTCCTCTTCCTTTGTCTATGGGTGACTACACTAAGTGACAAGCCAAATGGTTTCCTGTACAACAGGAATCCATTAACTACACTGGGTGGTAACCATATAACCAAATTATGGCACCAGGTGGTTTAGTGGGTAATTAGGGGGACTCAATCAGACTGAGCTGGTGCAGGTTTATATCCAAGGGGTGGTTGGGGTTTACTGCACAAATAATGCCACTCGGAGATGAGTGAGGCTAGTCACTCTCATCTTAAATGTCAGGACCAACTTGCCTAGCCCCAGGCTCATACACTCCTCATGGGGCAACACAGGATTAGATGATGAATGAGTGAATGAAAATGTTAACCTATGTAATCAACATTAATGTGAAGAAAATATAATACAATTACTTATCTAACTTACGCAATTTACATCAACATAAAGAAAATAAAATAGCGTACAAGAGAGTAAGGTGTAATATGAGATACTCTATGGAGGAATTCTGGGGGCACCAAAATCAAAATCGAGAAAATGGAGGACAGAATGCAGAATTTTGGACACATAGTGACTTCATTATCCTTTTTATGATGCTACTTCATGAAAGAACTCCAAGGGGACCATTAGAAAAAAAAAAAAAACTAAGCTCCATTTTATCAGTTTACTGATTTTGGGACATTTGGAGTTCCCATGGAATGCCTCATATGTAAAGTACATAAAAATGGAAGATATGTTACAAAGCCTCCTAATCTGATGATACCAGCCATGGTCCTGTAACAATTTTTAATATATGTGTATATAAAGTGTTGTGTGCAAATGTAAGCTCTGACTGGCTCAATTTTTTCTATGTACTTCATACATATTTATAAAATACTTGCAGTGCCTAAATAATTATGGTACACATAATTACAGTACTTAGTTATATTGCTTATTAACCACTTCAATATAGGTGACACCTTTTATATTACCCTTGCTGCTGTCAAACAATACTGTATTATTAAACTCAGGAAAGACCTCCCATACCAGTAATAGTACTGCAGTAGTAGATGCAACTCCACGATCATCTCAATATGAACCCAGTGGACTGCTGACTGAAGCAGCTCATCTGCAGTCTACCATCCTCCTTTTGGAGGACAGGAAGGGAGCTGAAGGACATCTGTATAACTTGGCAGTGGAGCCACCTGGTTATATCAGTGCCAACACATGACAGTGTCCCTCTCCAGCACCTCCTCTCATACTGAACAGGTTTAATAAGGCTGTATCTAACCCCTTCAGTTGGAAAAGTCTATCCTAAACTGAATAAAATCTTCATGGGGTGGGGGGGTGGGGGGGGAACTCCCCAGTTTCAATGGAACAATGACCGAACATAACAAAGCAATCTGTAAATAAAAAATACAAATGATCATTACACTGACAGCTGTATTCAAAGTGGCACTGCTTGTTTCATAGCACCACTATCTTAAGAGTTATTTTGCACATTACACCTTACCTAGTAGTGTTCAATCCATCACGTTTTTTCGAATATCAACAAAGGTTGTATCAATAGCATAAACAGAGATACTGAGGTGTAGCATGTAAAACAAACTTTTATCTTCCCAATATTAACATATATACATACGTAAGAATACTGAGGTGTAATGTGCAGAATAAATCACTATGCAAGAGATGCTACAAAATCCCCAAACTCACTTAGAATACAAACCCAGGAATTATTTCTTCTGAATACGATAACCCAGAGTGTGATTCTCAGACGTAAGTATGATTGATACCCTGTTGTAACTTAGATTTGTTTCTGCAGGCAATGAAGTCACTGAAGGATAATGCACTCTCTTGTTCTTACCACCAAAACAAATATATAAACCCATGATCACCTCTCATGAACCAAGATTTGTTTTTGCAGGAAGAACTAGACATGGGAATACTGCACTCTCCTTTTTTGTCCTACCTTAGAAAACAAATTCAAAGTTGTAACTGTTGCTAGCTAACCTGTCTGTCAGGTTGAGCAGACCTGTCGACTTATAGGGCCATCCTACAGGTACAGCATAGTACATACACTGTGTAAGGATCCAGCACCCCTTCATGATACATGGTGCCTCACCACGTCCTTTCCACATTGAGGTCCAGGGAAATATGAGGAAGCTTGGTTCCCAAGTGGATGCCCCAGCTGCTCCACCCTAAATGTACAGCACCACCATATACAGGCTCATCAGTGCCATAAATCGAAGTTACAAAAGGGAATTGATCCTAAGCCTGCTTGTGAATCTGGCCCCGTCATTTAGGCACGCATGCAAACTCCTCTTTTTAAAATATCTTGCACAAAATATACAGATATCCAAGTTTGGAAGGAAGCAAAATATAGTATGGTCGTATTGTGGGTGGCACAGAAGGCTTCGCAGCACCTCTTCTTTTGTGATTTAATTGCATATTCCACTTTAACATCCTCTTCTGCATTATTCCTATCATTTAAATATCACTGTGATGTTCACATAAATGTGACTTATGGCATTTAGAGATATACTTTAAGATGGTCTGGCCATGTGGAGAGGATGGAAAATGAGATTGACTAGAAGAGTGTATGTGAGTGAGGTAGCAAAGGGGAGGAGACTGAGGATGAGACAAAGGGATGAAGTGGAGGGGGAAGGTGAGTTGGAGGAAGGGCAGGCAAATGGCAGAGGACACGGCAACATGGAGGCGATTTGATTTTGGTCACTCCTTACAGGATTAAAGTTTCCAGCTATACTGTACATAGATAGATACAGACAGACAGAGATAGATTGATAGATATATGCACAGACAGACAGACAGATACAGTCCACTGGTAACATATAGGAGGATATTATGGCTTAATGTGCTGAATAAATGACCTTACCATTCTTGTGTATGTTATCTTTACAATTTTAATATCGACAGTCTGCATTACTTACATACAAAACAATATCAAGGTGTAATGTACACAGTAAGTCACAATGGAAGAGGTGTTGCGATATCTCAAAAGCCACTTAGAATACGATGCATACCCCACAGTAATTATTTTATGAACTGAAAGATTTGTGAAAACTAAAAAAATACATTAAAATCATACCTAACCAACTAGTGTAAAAGGGTGAAATCACCACACCTTAACACTTTCACATTAAGGAGCACTTTGGTATGTTTATAACTGAGGCAAGTGTTCAATAGAGGTGGAGAATTTGAAGTCCTCAGGGAAGAGCTGTTTGGCGTGGGGGTACATGAGTTTGTACGACTGCCTAATGGTGACGTCTGCCACACCGGCAATGTCCCCAATTTCCTTCTGGGTGCGTTTGTCATCTGATGCCTGCAAGAAGAGATAAATAGTGTCAAAATGTTGCAAGGATAAATTGAAATACACAACAGTGGACTGAAGGGGTCAAGGGGCATTACAGTGAGCCACACTGTAGGTAGCACGATGGACATTGCAGCACCAATTTCTACATGATTTATCTGGCATATTACACCTTAGGATTCTCTTGTATGGCAATTGTATCAATCAACACAACTTGCAATGATAATAAACATGATGATACTGAGGTGAAATATGCAGAATAAATTGATATGGAAGAGGTGTGAAAAATCTCTACAGCCACCATTTAGATCATGACCCTTACAATTGTGGCAGATGCTTGATGAAGGATGTGAATTTAAAGTCTGCTGTCTGACATGGGGGGTAACGTATTGTTGCAGCCAGGAATATCGCGCCACTTTTCATAAAAAAAATTCTGAAACTCTTACACAATACAGTATTCTAAAAAATTTCTTGGGTTTCAAAGATATCATTACTAAGTTTCAAAAGTCATTGTTCACTGTCCTGCTATTCATCATTATGCAGTGGATTGGTATTAGAGTCTGCAATAGCACAAGAACTTGTATGACTGATGTTGACATCTGCTATACTGACAATGTCAACCACTTCTTTCTGGGTCTGTTTGTAATTTGATGCCTGCAAAAAGAGGACAGACACATTAAAGTTTCTAAAGTCAAATGCTTTAATCTCACAGAGGGTGCCCATGAACATCACCTCCATATCAACCTCTGCCATTATGATGCCCTCCCTCCAACCCACACTTTCTCATTCATATACTCGTACCTCTCCACCCCATCCCTTCATTTACCCTCAGTTAAATTAAATAGAAATATCAACTGTAACCAATGGCAATGTTCCCACTTTCCTTCTAGGTTTGCTTGTCTATTTGATGCCTGAAAGTACAGGAAATTCAGGTTAAATTAATAATAATCATCATCACCATCCCAATCTCTCTCTTCCAAAGATGGGGTGAGGTAGGGTCCAGAAGGAAGGAAAAGAGAAAAAACATAATAGAGGGAGAATTAACATCACATTCAATGAAACTGGCCAAACTCTTACTAACTCACCATTCAAGCCCCTGGAATCCTAACTCCACCTCAGAGGCCTCAGGAGGTAGCAAGAATATATTGGAAAAAGAATCATCCAACTCGAGGGCTACAGGTCACTTAGATGAATCCTAATTTCATGAATGTGTTGAATGGAGGTGGAGAGTCTGAAGTCCTAAATCTTCCTAACTTTGGCATGTCCATTGGTGGAGCAGGTGTTCATTGGAAGAGAATGTGATATTCTATGTCATCCTATTGGAGAAGTTACACATCACAGTGGCTTCAACAATTTGGCCAGGAGTTCAACAGAGAAGAATGTGAAGTCCTACATCCTACTGAAGGGTTCCAGGTCACTTTGGCTTCTAATACTTTGGCAGGTGCTCAGTGGAGAAAAATGTGATATTCTGTATTGTCCTACTGAGGGTTTACAGGTCACTCTGGCTTCTAAAACTTAGGTAGTTTTTCAATGGAGGTGGAGAATAAGAAGTCCTCAGGGAAAAGCTGTTTGGCATAAGGGTACAAGACTTCATATGTTGTCCTAATGGTATTGTCTGCTACACCTGTGCTATCCATAATTTCCACATAGGTTCGTTTATCATCTGATGTCTGAAAGTAGACAAAAATCATCATCATCACTATCATCATCACCACCACCATTTTCATAAACAACATCTTGACCTCTTTTTCCCACCCAGTGTTGAGGTGAGGCAGGGCCAAGAAAGCCAGCAAAGAGAAAAAATGACAAGGGACAGCTTATCAAAGGAATGCCCAATGAAGTTGAAGTTAAATACAAAAATTAGCCCCTTCAACTTCTGACTGCCTGATCTGCTACAAAAACTATGTTTATAACTTCCTTCTGGGTTCATTTGTCATCTGATGCCTGTAAGAGAATGAAAAATGACATTCAACCAAATAAAATTATTTTAACTACCCAATCCTTTCGTACTAATAATTGATGGTCTCGTTATTTATGGATTTTACCAAACTTAAGAAAAGTCTCTCGCGCTTAACTGATTAATAATGGCTAGAGTTCAAAAGTCTGTACTTCACATAACATAAGCCTTTGGAAATAGGAAAAATTTGAGGTCCTGCTGCAAAAGCTGTGACGCATTAAGGAAATATGTTTGCATGACTGCCTGATGGTTATGTCTACTACAATGGCAACATCCTCAACTTCTTTTTGCTCTTCATCTAATTCCTCAAAGAGGATGAACATACAAACACGAAAGGATGCCATGCTTTCTCTTAAGGAATTCCCACATTTGTGCTGGCCATGGTACACCTGACGATTTCTGAGGACTGAGAATCTCAAAGTGCCAACCCAGAAACCACTGGGAAAAAGAAATCTAAGATGTGTACTATGACTAGTAAAATTATGAGTGTCAGCTTGGTGTTTGCCTAAGGTGACCAGAGTCCCGCTTTTTTTAATGTCTGTCCCACTTTTTTAATTGTGACTAGATTGTCCTGCTTTTTGAGCAAATTATCTTAAATGTCTCACTTTTAGAAAATTCCAATTGCATTAGATATAACAAGACCTTCTTTTATGAAACTATGATGAATTAGTAAAATTATGCATAATCCTAACCAAATAAAACACCGAATTATTAATAAAAAACCTGTAATACTCACTAACTGGTAACTTTGGTAGGCCCATTCACTGTACCATACAGTATGTTCGGAGTTCATATGAGACGTTAGTGTCTGATTAGCAGCCTCAGGGTGAGGTGCAGAGCAGCAGCGGTCGCCGTCACTCTCAAAAATCAATATATACATACATACATATATACCGTATATATATACTGTATATATACAGTATATATACACGCGTGACAATGTCCCGCTTGTAGCTCCAATGAATCTGGTCACCTTATGTTTGCCTCTATCTACCTGTGCAGGAACATTTCTACCTAAAACTAATGATACTGTGGCAAGTGATCAAGACTGTAGCCACAATTCACTCTTTAGTAGTACCTCCCAGGGTTGATGGTAGCCATCCATCTACATTCACGTTAAATTAAATAGAAATATTAACCTCACGGTTCTTGTTTCCAACATATGATTATATAAAGCTTTGGAGGAAACTCTCAGAATTAGAGGGTCAGATGTAACTACTCCTCCAGCATTTGAGCTCCTTTCAAAGTTTAATACAGCTCTCTGCTGTAATCTGATTAAACAATAAATACATAAAATAATAACAATAATCAATCCATCCATAATCCAATCCTATGTCGCCCCGTAAAGAGCGTAGGAACCCGGGGCTAGGCAAGTTGGTCCTGACATTTAAGATCAGAGTGCACAGCCTCACTCATCCCTGAGTGGCATTGCATGAGCAATAAACCCCAATCATCCCTCGGATATAAACCAACACAGGCTCAATCCAATTGGAGCACCTTAATTACCCACTAAACCAACAAGTGGTAAATGGTTTCCTGGTGTACAGGAAACCATTTGGCTTGTCACTTGGTGTAGAGTCACCCATAGGCAGAAGTAAAAGGAACGAATGAGGGAAAGACAGAAGAGGAAGTGTAAAGTCACTCGTAGGCAGAAGAGAGAGGAAAGAATGAAGGAAAGAATGACAGAAGAGGAAGGATGGAAGAAAGAAAAGGGTATTATAATAATAATAATAATAATAATAATAATAATAATAACAATAATAATCATAATCACAAAAACAACACCTAATAATAATCTAGCTATCTATATACAGTACTAATCTATATATATAATCTATATATATCTATACAATAATCTATCTACCTCTCTATAATCTATCTATCTAGCAAGAGGGGAGTCAGTCGCACAAGGGGTGGCCACATACAAATCGCCTCCATGTTGCCCTGTCCTCCTCCATTTCACTGCCCTGCTCCCAGCTCACACCCCTCTCTCTCATATACCTCTCCACTCCATCCCACCATCTCATCCTTGGCCTTCCCCTCCCTCTCCCCCCTCCACCTCACTCACATACACTCTTCTCGTCAGTCCACATGGCCAAACCACCTCAATGTGTTTCTCCTAACACTTCCTATCACATCCACATCCACACCACAACACTCAATCACATATAAAATAATAATGGTCCATTACTTAACCTGGTACTCCCCCAGCTAGAGGGTTTGGGTCTGGGGCTTGCCTGTTCTATCCAAACATTTAAGGAGGGTGAATGCCAAAAGAAAATCTTCTTTAAAGTTGTTAAGAACTGAGAAATGTGTTTTTATTGTGCTCAATAACAGTGTGTGGTAATCATAGGGGCATTTGCCTTCTCACCGTAATAGGAAAAGTATATGGTAGGATACTTATTGATAGAGTTAGGGAAATAACAGATGAATTAGTTGGAGAAGAACAGGGAGGTTTTAGGAAGGGAAGAGGTTGGGTAGACCAGATATTCATTCTTAGATCCTTAGTAGAAAAGTTTCTAGAGAAGGGCAAGAAGTTGTATGCAGCCTTCATGGATCTGGAGAAAGCATATGAAAGGGTGGACAAACAAGGATTGTGGAAGTTATTAAGAATATATGGAGTGGATGGGAAGTTGCTGAAGGCAGTGAAGAGTATGTATGAGGGTGCTAAGGCTGCAGTGCGTGTGGATGGCAAACTGAGTGAATCCTTCCTTTTGAAGTTGGATTGAAACAAGGATGTGTCATGTCGCCATGGTTGTTCAATCTGTACATGGATGGGGTTATAAAAGAGATACAAGGCCGGGCAGTGGATGTTGGAGCGGCCCTGGTGAGAGAGGGCAGTGTTTGGAAACTCCCTGTACTGTTGTTTGCAGATGATACTGTGTTGTTGAGCGAAGACGAAGGAGAGCTGCATGGCTAGGTAAATGAGTTTGGGAGAGTGTGCAAGAAACGGAATCCAAAGGTGAATGTAGGGAAGAGTAAAGTGATGGTCTTCGAGAGAAGTGAAGCCAGTGAATGTACAGTGAGATTGGATGGGAAGGATATGGAGAATGTGAGTGCATTTAAGTACTTGGGTAGTGTGATGAGTAAGGATGGAAGTCTGGAGGGTGAAGTGCTCGAAAGGGTACAGCAGGGAAGGAAGGTTGCTGGTTCGTTGAAAACAGTGATAAGAAACAGGGAGGTGAGCATGGAAGTGAAAAAGTTGTTACATGACAGTACTGTGATACCAACTCTGACATATGAAAGTGAAGCTTGGACCCTGTTGGAAGGACAGAAGTCAAGAGTGAGAGCAGTGGAAATGAGTTAATTGAGAGGAGCATGTGGAGTCACATGGAGAGACAGACTAACAAATGAGGAAGTGAAGGAGCATTGTGGTGTGGTTGTGGACATGATAGGAAGCGTTAGGAGAAACATGTTAAGATGGTTTGGGAATGTGGAGAGGATGGAGAGTGAAAGACTGACAAGGAGAGCATATGTGAGTGAAGCAGAGGGGGCAAGAGGGAGGGGGAGGCCAAGGATGAGATGGAGGGATGGAGTGGAGAGGTATATGAGAGAGGGGGGTTTGAGTTGGGAGCGGGGTAGTGAAATGGCGGGGGACAGAGTGACATGGAGGTGATTTGTTTGTGGCCACCCCGTGCGGGACTGAGGCGTCTGGCAATAGATTAACACCTCCAGACACTGACAAGCACATCCTAAGTACAGTCAAGTCGTCTATGGTGCATGCTTCTATGCCACGGTTTTCTACGACACGGCAAAGTGCAAGACCCGAAAAAATGAACCACGTGCATAACCTATACCTATGGCGAGGGTGCGGCAAGGTTTAAAACACGCGGGCAGATTCCCTTGGCAGTCGGCGCGTTCCCCTGTTTGTAAACAAAGAAGATGGCAACTACTTAAGTTCCAACTGTGGATTTTTTTCTCTCTTATGAGGAGGTTAAACTTCACCAGAATCACTGTGTTAAGTAATGAAACATTAAAGATTCTTTGGGCATTGTGACTAAATTATAGGTTTATTCGTAAACCCGCTATGAACGGGTCAGTGATGAAGCACCTATCTCTGAGCTAAGATGTAGTATAATGCTTCCCATTATCATCATCACGTATATAAGAATGATTATTAATGTGTTAAATGTGAGTTTTGTTGGCACTGGAGCATACAAACTTTATCAAATAAACTTCTTCAGTCAGTGCTTGACCAGGCAGCCTCTGCCATCTTTAATGTTTTGGTCGGTCAGCTGATCTGTGTCTACTTAGCTGAGCTTTTTTCGCTCGATCTGCAGTGCGTGATATTGCCCAAATAGACACAAGGCTGATCACCCTCCCGTTTTTTGTGCCTAATGTTACGTGTAATACAAGCATTGACTGACTGCTTGATTGTGTGCGTGTGTAAAGTGGGGAAAAATGGGAAAAGGTGGGGTGAAAAGGGGGACTTTGGGGGAATGTCCAGAACCAAATACCATTTTTCCCATATGTTTAGTTATTTCTATGGCATGGGCGCAGTCCAGAACCAATTAGCCGCGCCTTAAGCAACTTGACTGTATTTCATTACGACACAAATTCCACAACGAACCATACTAAAGAGATGAACCATGGTATCTACACTCACAATACATACTTCTGGTTTTGAACTTGCCCAACTTACACAATGTTTTTATTGCAGACAAACCTTGTCTACATTGCAACAAATCTACTTAAAAAAAAAAAAACCTTGATAGTGTTAGTAGAAAATATAAATAAATAAAAACAGTTTGTTCCAACCCCAGGTTCATCTGAACATGAACCCAGTGGATCACAGGAAACCACCCACTTAAACCAATCACTCACAGAGGTTTTCTGTTGAGGAAATGTTGAGGGACTGTCTGTGACGGTAAAGTGAGGTGCAGAGATGAGTATGTTGTGATGCGGGAGGCTAAAATACAGAGGAATTTGCAGGTTTTGTATATGCACTGAGGCAGGGATGCCACATTTGACAGGCCTTAAATAGGAACTGACTATATTATAACTATTTCAAATTGACAACACCTTACCTGTGAAGCCATATAAATAGCAGCAGCAGCCACAGAAATTGGGGACCTGCCCGGAACAATATCTAGATCCACAGCCTTCCTTGCAATATGCGTGGCAGCTTTCTGGACTGAGGTAGGAAGTCCCAAGTTGGAGCAGAACCGGGACATGAAATCACCAGTGGTGATGAGGTCCACTTGGGTCTCCAGTGCTTTCAGGATCAGCTTGAAGCAACGCCCAATTTCCTTCTTGCTGATCTTACTGACAGCACATATTTCCTGCAAGAAGAGGCATAAAAAGATTTCTAGGTGTCCTGGTTCATGCAAAGATATCCAAAATCCACCATTTTTACATAACTTGCCACAAAGCATGTGGTTAGCATTCCTACCTAACAAGCTGCCAACCCCACAGTACCAGGGTTTAAATCCTGGTGCAGGCAGCCAGCACCATGAGACTCGTGTCCATCCACTATGTGGGGTGGCTGGTACAAGGAGTACTTTAAGGACTGTAATACCTAGGGTAGGTAACTATGCCAACCTGGATAAAGCAGTACTTTAGTACATACATGCATCATCTAATCCTGTGTTGCTCAATGAGGCGTGCAGGAGCCCGAGGCTAGCAAGTTGGTCCTGACATTTAAGATGAGAGTGACCTGTGGTCACTCTCATCTTAAATGTCAGGACCAACTTGCCTAGCCCCGGGCTCCTACTCTTCTCAAGGGGCAACACAGGAGATGATGATGATGATGACATGAAAGGGTATATATGATTGAGTTTCAAGATGGAAGGAGGCATGGCAAACAAAGTTCAGTGTGGATACACATGGTAAAAGAGAGTGTGAGAAAAGTTACTGAGGCTGACAAACCTTGGGAATCAACACAGGAAAAAAAGCTGGGTGAATGAATTTTGCATGGAAGACTGCATAACAAGGGTATGGCATCCCCATTTTTAACCTGACAGTCACTGGACTGACTGTCTGATAGGCAGTTATGAATCTACAAATGGAAAGGTGTACCTACGAGGTAGAGCTAGGATTCCATGGTATTTGATGCTAAATGAATAGTTGTGTGGCCCATTTCATTAAGCATGTTGTTGTTCCCCCACTATCATAAACGGTAATCCCTCATTTATCCGGGCATACTAGAGCTAAAGGCATGTCCGGGTAGTGGCAACATCCGGATAATGAACACTATTCTCCTACCATACCCAGACTCTACCTATTAACCTCCAACCTATAACTAACTTATTTGTACACTACCTATGCTTAATTTGGCAGCATTTTCCAGTCATTCAGGCATATTAAGACATCAAAACACACAAAGAGAGGAAGAAATCACCAGGATGGAAGTGGTGAAAGCAATGAAGAAAGTTAAAATGGGGAAAGCCCCAGGAATTGATGGAGTGTGTGGTGAAATACTGAAGCATGGGGGAGAGATAGTAGTAGAATGGATGTGGAAGGTGTGCAGATTGGCTTGGGAGGAGGGTAGAGTCCCGGAGGATTGGATGTCAGGTATAATTACTCCTCTGTACAAAGGAAAAGGGGAAAAAGCAGTGTGTGGTAATCATAGGGGCATTTGCCTTCTCAGTGTAATAAGAAAAGTATATGGTAGGATACTTATTGACAGAGTTAGGGAAATTACTGAGGAATTAGTTGGAGAAGAACAAGGAGGTTTTAGGAAGGGAAGAGGTTGTGTAGACCAGATACTCATTCTTAGATCCTTAGTGGAAAAGTTTCTAGAGAAGGGCAAGAAGTTGTATGAAGCCTTCATGGATCTGGAGAAAGCATATGACAGGGTGGATAGACAAGGTTTGTGGAAGGTATTAAGAATATATGGAGTGGATGGGAAGTTGTTGAAGGCAGTGAAGAGTATGTATGAGGGTGCTAAGGCTGCAGTGCGTGTGGATGGCAAACTGAGTGAATCTTTCCATTTGAAGGTTGGATTGAAACAAGGATGTGTCATGTCTCCATGGTTGTTCAATCTGTATATGGATGGGGTTATAAAAGAGATACAAGGTCGGGCAGTGGATGTTGGAGNTATATGGTAGGATACTTATTGACAGAGTTAGGGAAATTACTGAGGAATTAGTTGGAGAAGAACAAGGAGGTTTTAGGAAGGGAAGAGGTTGTGTAGACCAGATATTCATTCTTAGATCCTTAGTGGAAAAGTTTCTAGAGAAGGGCAAGAAGTTGTATGCAGCCTTCATGGATCTGGAGAAAGCATATGACAGGGTGGATAGACAAGGTTTGTGGAAGGTATTAAGAATATATGGAGTGGATGGGAAGTTGCTGAAGGCAGTGAAGAGTATGTATGAGGGTGCTAAGGCTGCAGTGGGTGTGGATGGCAAACCGAGTGAATCTTTCCATTTGAAGGCTGGATTGAAACAAGGATGTGTCATGTCTCCATGGTTGTTCAATCTGTACATGGATGGGGTTATAAAAGAGATACAAGGTCGGGCAGTGGATGTTGGAGCGGCCCTAGTGAGAGAGGGCAGTGTTTGGAAACTCCCTGTACTGTTGTTTGCAGATGATACTGTGTTCTTGAGTGAAGACCAAGGGGAGCTGCAAGGCTTGGTAGATGAGTTTGGGAGAGTGTGTGGGAAACGGAATCTAAAGGTGAATGCAGGAAAGAGTAAAGTAATGGTCTTTGAGAGAAGTGAAGCCAGTGAATGTACAGTGAGACTGGATGGGAAGGATATGGAGAATGTGAGTGAATTTAAGTACTTGGGCAGTGTGATGAGTAAGGATGGAAGTCTGGAGGGTGAAATGCTCGGAAGGGTGCAGCAGGGAAGGAAGGTTGCTGGTTCGTTGAAAGCAATGATAAGAAACAGGGAGGTGAGCATGGAAGTGAAAAAGTTGTTACATGACAGTATTGTGATACCATATGGAAGTGAAGCTTGGACCCTGTTGGAAGGACAGAAGTCAAGAGAGAGAGCAGTGGAAATGAGTTATCTGAGAGGAGCATGTGGAGTCACATGGAGAGACAGACTAACAAATGAGGAAGTGAAGGAGCATTGTGGTGTGGTTGAGGACGTGATGGGAAGCGTTAGGAGAAACACGTTAAGGCGGTTAGGGCATGTGGAGAGGATGGAGAGTGAAGGTCTGATGAGGAGAGTGTATGTGAGTGAGGTGGAGGGGGCGAGAGGGAGGGGGAGGCCGAGGATGAGATGGAGGGATGGAGTGGAGAGGTATATGAGAGAGGGGGGTGAGAGTTGAGAGCATGGTAGTGAAATGGCAGGGGACAGAGTGACATGGAGGCGATTTGTTTGTGGCCACCCCGTGCGGGATTGAGGCGTCTGGCAATAGCTAGATAGATAGATAGAAAACACACAAAGGAATATCCAAAGTAATACTAAACACCAAGAAAACCAAGCTGAAAGACACTGAAAACAAAAAAACACCCTACCTAACACCAAGAAAACTATGCTGAAAAAACACTGAAAACCAAAAACACCCTACCTAAACACTATTGTATGTACAATACCCCTCCTTATTTTGGCAGTGTTTTCTGGTCATTTTGCCATATTTTGATATCAAAACATACATAGGATTATCCAAAACTGTTTTCAACACCAAGAAAACCATGCAAAAAACAATTGAAAAACAAAAAACACCCTAACTATATACCACTGTATGTACAGTACTCCTCCTAATTTTGGCACTGTTTTCAGGTCAATCTGCCATATTTAGACATCTAAACACACATAGGAAAATCCAAAGTAATGCTGAACAACCAGAAAACGATGAAAAAAAAATGAAAACTAAAAAAACACTCGACCTACACATTACCGTATGTACAGTACCCCCCCTAATTTTGGCACTGTTTTCAGGTTAATCTGCCATATTCAGACATCAAAACACACATAGGATTATCCATATTAATGCTAAACATCAAGAAAACAATGCATAGCCAAAAAAAAATCCACAGAAAACCTGACAACAATTTGAAAATCTGTTGTCAGTGACGAGTGACTGCTTCCTGGGCTGAAAAAAAAATTCCACGGCCAAATATGCCCTCAGAAATTGGCTATATTGGTAAAAATGTATAATTTCATCTTCGCCGATGTTTATGCTATAAGATAACCTAATAAAAACACATAAAACTGATAGGTAAAAGTACAGAAATGCAGTGAGAATAAAGTGTTCAGGAGTAAAACTTACCTTCATATAACTTCCCACCATCCTAGTGCAAAATTTTGCCAGCACCTTCCAAGAGTTAAGCATATGTCTAGATGCGGAATTTTAAGGGCTTTCTCACGGATTTTGCAGAATTTTGATATGACCAATGGTAGTCAAATAAATTGCAAAAAACTATGCAAACTCACAAGTCAGTGTTATCATCACATGGAAGGGTAGGGAGTGAGGGGGGAGCTGGAGGGTATGGAGGAGGGACGGGAAGGGGGAGAAGCGAGGCTGTGGGCAGGATTATCCCCCTTCTGTCAACCTGTAGACAGGCACTTTTACCGTACATTTACTCATGGCTTGTGGTCTGTTAGACGCTGGGTGGACATGAGGAAACACAACTCACCGGGACCATGGGGACTTTCGACATTCGGAAGAAATGGCAGACAGCCGCTGTTGCCGAACATGTACTCGAGGCATGTGGTCTGTGTTCAATGGTGATGGCAGTTGGGAAAGACTCATCCCGGTGGCCACGAGATACTGGACATTCAGTGGGGATGTATAAGGAAGTTTTGACACCACTTGCGAGTTACAGTCGTATTATTCGGGTGCTGGAGGTTCGTTGGGTGTGATTGGACAAGCACTCAACTTTGACCATTCAGTACAGGGGCGGATGGATATTTTAGTTCTGGTTGTGGGTTACGGACTACTTCCTGCTCACGGCTTGAGCCCAGCGGCCACAATAACGAATGTTTGAACATGTCGGCTGGCCAGCCGAAGTTCTCAGGGACTTCTACATCCGGATAATAGCAAGGAAATTCGGATAATGGTTTAACAGCGCCAAGGTTCAGCATCTGGATGATGACAATGTCCGGATACTGAGCATCCTGATAAATGAGGGACTACTGTAATTTCCTTTTCCTTGCCTTGTGGACTGTACCTCACCCCACATGAAGACCACAAAAATGAAGGAAGATGATGATGATGATATATTTCTAGAAAGGCAAAGATATGAAAGAGAGAGAAAGAGAAGGCGAGAGAGAGAGAGAGAGAGAGAGAGAGAGAGAGAGAGGAAACTGGCATTAAAAATAAGAGTACAGTAAGACCTCACTATAAAGGACTAATTGGGGCCCAAACCATTCCGAAAAATGAGAAATTTCAATAAAAGCGACATCCGGACTTCCCCCTGCTAATATGGACTTTTTCTGATATACCAGACATTTGTCCAGATCGCATGAACGGTTTTTAAACTGCTTTAACTACCATTGTGGTACTGACCTGTGTTATAACTTCACTACAGTAATCAAGTGGTATAATATATATAATAATACTGTACTGTACACTGATAAACATGTCTTTTATTTACTTTATTGTGGTGAACATAGCTGAAGTGGTCAGGCAGTCCGGACTGCTTCTGGCTTTATCAGACTTTTTCCGATATATAGGAATTTAGTCCGGTAGCTCCTCAAGTCCGATAAAAGCGAATTCCGGTCTATTGAAGTCCATTATATTGAGGTTTTACTGTACTAGCAAAGTGATGCGAACCGGTAAGTTAACCCCTTAAAGACGAGCATCGCAATGGTGTGACACGCTCAGGACGGGCATAATCAGAATGCGATAAGGAGGGAAGTTTGTGGGGGAGGTGGTGGGGTGGTGCAGGGGGTGCTTGGGGGTGGGGGTTGGGGGGCAGGTGATGGGTGGAGGGTGGGAGTGGGGGGTGGCATGTGGGTGTGGTGGCAGTGGTGGTGGTGGGGGGGAGGGGGTGACTGCATATGCAGACACCCGTCTTTTTGGCCCTAGTACTAGACCCTCCGACAGCATATGCGGACACCTGTTTCTTAGGAGTTAAGATGGTCTGGACGTGTTGAGAGGTGCGAAGAATGGAATTGGCCAAATAAGATTACAGGTACGTATAAGGAGGTAAGAGTACACTGAGGCAGACCGTGGAAATCATGGGGTGTGGTTGTGTGTGGGGATCTGGCTAGGTAACAAAGCAGGGAAATGGTTCAAAACTGTGACACACTGAGATCTGCCAGCAAGTGGAAATATCTACACATATAAGTATGGTTAACAACCTCTAAATATATATTTAAAATGAGTGAAGATACGACAGATTTGGCTCGATCTGGACCCACTTCTGCCATGAAACTATCATACTTACAACATAGGAAAATAACCAATTTGGCCTGATCTGGGCATTTATCAGCTATGAAACTACAGTACTTGTAATGTGTGAAGATACAACAAATTTGGCCTGATCTGGACCCGCTTCAGTTATGAAACTACATGATGCACAGAAAAACTGCTGTATGGTATCTTCACAAAAACAATTTCAGCATGTGGGTATGATTTTCCATTTGAAAATTCACTGCACAGTAAAATAAAGATAAGCTATTAGTATACATGCATGCACATAAAAAGCATTCCTACCTTGAAAGTTCGAGGAACACCCTCCTGACGACAGGCTATATACAGAGATGCTGAAGCAATGGCATCATTGCTACGGCTCTTCAGATTTTTACCATCGTGAACCTGTAAATAAAAGCACAAAAACAGTCTAAGTAGCTTTAAAAAAAACTTTTAAAACCTACATGGCATAGTTGCTGTTTTGTTGTTGCTTAACTCTGGTCTGTCTGGCCAAGCAAACCCACTGACCACAGGTAAGCTACTATTTCTGTGGGACTGTCCTACAAGTACAGTACCATACAGTACAACTTGTGCAGGAACACAGCAACCCCTTGTGGAAGACAGCACCTTACAAGGGTCTGACCAGGATTATTCCCCACAGCAAGGTGTAGGGAAATAGGTGGTGGTCTGATTCCCAGATGGATGCCATAGTTGTTTCATTCCACCCAAGGTGTACAGTGCCACCAAGTGTGGGCTCCTCATCAGTGCTACAAGTTATACTTTTGGTGGCCAATTAATCTACTTACTAGACTAAGGCCACATAATAATGTATTCAACACTAAACTTCAGTCAATATGCTAAAGAACAAAGATATCAAAACAATTTAAATGAGATTTTCATAACTTCAAAGTAAGATCTGCACCAGAATCTAATACAAGATATTTAAAGTAACAGTACTTATGACAAACAATCAACAGAAGATGTCTGGGTTAAAAATAAAAACTCTCTCAATTCTGAATTTCAAAAAGCTAAAACTTATTGCATAAATAAAGCACCAGTAAGAAGTTGTGACTTCAACAATAGGTAGATACTGCAGAACTCAATATTGAGATATTTTCTGTGATTCTAAGAACAGTAACCTCCTTGTAAACACTTATATTACATTCTAGATCCCTTTCCTCTCCCTTCCCCTTAAGTATGGGGAACACAAAAATACAATGGCATAAATACTATATTGTATTCAGAACTACAAACCCAAATATCTTTTATTATGACTATATTTAAGGTCTGCTTATGCTGTGAGAGCAAAAGATCCATAAATTGGGTATGTTGTACTGTGTGAAGGCTGCACAGATTGGTTGTGAGCTGTACTGTTTTGGTACTGAAACAGATAAGGGTGATGGCCACACTGCAGTCTGCTATGTGAACTCTTGTCCTTCCAAGAAGAGCAATTTCAGTGGTATGCATGTCTGGTGGAGGTTCCAAAACACAGTTTGGCTGGGCTATTGGAAGGCTGAGGTGATTAGGCTACACAGCAAAAATACAGCTAATTAATATAGGATTTATAAGTACAACGACGAATACTAAAAACCAATTCCACTGACCTGTTTGAAGAGAACATTCGCTCTGTCGATTATTGTCTTTGGTAGATTGATCTTGTCAGCCATATTACTTATTTCACGGAAAGCATTGATTAGGGCTCGGTCTGAACTGCTCATCTGTGAAAGATTAACATGGATTAGTAACAAATCATTCCTCACTGGCAGTCAGAGACATGTCCCAGTGTCCAATTATTCTCTCATAGTTGGTACTATACTTAAAATGCACTCATGGATCAAATGCTCAACCTCTCAGTCAGTACTGTGAGTCAGTGATACTGGAATATGCGGATTAGGCAGGTCATTGGTGCCATTTGTGTCAGGTGTCTATCCATCCTTTGTAGACTGGTAGGACTAATGAGTGGCTAGAGTAACATCTAAGACATGTAACTTTGATGATACAGTGACCTCTTATCCCAGAACAGTGGGTGAATATCCCTCCACAAGCTCTAAGGCCTAAGTTACAGAAATAAGCACTGCAGCTAAGCATCTCTGTACCTCATGGCTTCTGCCTCCACACCCCTTAACCCAGTAGACCACAGCATTAAACAAAGAATTAGAAATACAAGCCTCACTATGAAAAGGGTATGTTACATGGTACTACTACAAACAAGAGAGTGGAACTATATTAATGAGAAAGATGGAGGAGATGGAAAAATGTCTGAGAAAAGAGGAGGTATGTTCTGCTACACTGCTCTAGAGGTTGTTATGTCACAACCACTGCCTCTTGAGGGGTACCCAAGAAGAAGCATGATGATGATGATGATAATGGCTGATGATGATAAATACTGGAGGTAAAGATGGTAGCTGTAATGATGAAGGTGATAAATATGACTAATTAAAAATAGTGAGGATAATTAACCTGACAGCTGCAACATACATCACATAAAGAATAGTGTCCGACTGCTACTACATTCATCAAACAATCTTTTTTTTTTTTTTTTTAAAGGTGTGCTACATTTGTCACCCAAATGTCCATACATAGCAAACCACAGCCAAACTAAGGTAAATAATGAACTCATATTTGATTTTCCTATTCTTTACCATGCACTCATTCATTTATAAGTACAAAAATTATATTTGAGGGGAAAAAAAAAATCCTGTTTTCATGTGCATGGGAGGATCGACCACAAAACCTAATGCCGAAGTTAACGGGTTAAGAATACGATGATGATGACAATGATGATAAAAATATGACCATCAGAAACAGATTCCCATGGGAGATGTTGTATGCTGATGATTTGGTGCTGACTGCTGAAAAAGAAAGAGAGATGGTGGAAAGATTTAGAAAGTGGAGAGATGGAATGGGGCACAAGGGATTAAATGTGGATGAATAAAAAGTTGTGATAACTAGGGCTGGTGGCAGTACCGCCAAAGCGGAGGGAGTGTGGCCATGTGCAGTTTGCCATAGGGATGTGGGAAGTAACTTCATCTTGTGCAGAGTTTGTGATGAGTGAGTGCATAAAAGATGTAGTGCCATTAGGGGTAGGCTTTGAAATAATGCTGATTTTGTGTGTGTGGCATATCAGGGACAGCATGTAGTGACTGTCAGGCATTCAAGCATGAAAGGACTGATCTTACTGGAGTCTTTTGTGTGTATGAAGGTGCTTTGTTATTGGGGGACATGTTATGAGCAGGCTGTATGGTAGTGAGAACTGGGCAGTAACACAGGAGGATATTTGTAAACTCAAACATACAGAAATGACAATAATAAGACGGATGTAAAGCGCGTCCTTGAATGCGAGGCCTGTGACTGAAGAGTTGAGAGGAAGGATGAGACTTAAACGTATTAGTGTTGTGATGAGGTGCAGATTGAGATGGCTTGGGAATGTTGAGAAGATGAAGAACAACCATTGTGTACAGAAGGTGAAAAGTGTGACCATCGAGGCTAGGACTGTGAGAGCAGACCAAAAAAATGACCTGGGACAAGGTCATTAAGTGTGACCTGAGGGATAAGCAACTAAATAACGAGGCTACCAGAGACTGATGAGAGTGGAGAGTGTCATTTGGTGACCAATGCAGTCGCATGCAGGCATGTTATAAAAACTGTATGAAATGATCTTCAAGTACAGTACTTCAACTGGCTAACCATATTAAGTGATGCATCACCATTCCCAGCTCTAACAGCAGGGGATAGATCAGACCCACTGAGCAATGATGAAGATTATGATGATGATTCCACACCTTTCTTCCTCACACACTCATCCACAATATCCCTCCAGATTCTCCTTGGCCTACCTCACCTCCTTCCTCCTTCAAATTTGCTCAGATATACCTTTCTCACCACTCTATTGTTATCCAGTCTCTCCACATGACCATACCATCTCAGCACACTCTCTTCGATTTTGGTGCCCACAGACTTCTTCACTCAGCAAAGAAATCTTTCACGAATCACATTATTTTGTATCCTATCCACTCTCTGTACTCCACATACATTCCTCAGTAGTCCCATCTCCAATGCTCTCACTCTTGACTTTTCATTTTCATGCCACACCATAGTCTCACATCCATACGTTAAAGTTGGCACTAACAGTCCTTCATGTAAGCCTTGTGCAGCTGCAATACTCATGCCTCTGTTTCTTATCAAGCCCTTCATAGCACCAGCTACTTTCCTTCCATGTATCACTCTACTTTCCACTTCTTTTGCACATCTTCCTCTCTCTCCTATCACTGTACCCAAGTATTTGAACTCTCTCACCAATTCCAGTCTCTCTCCATTCACTGTAAAAATCACACTGGGACCCACCTTCTCTCTCAATAGCCATCACGTTACTCTTTTCTACATTTACTCTCAAGGCATGATGCTCACAGACTCCGCACTAGTCTACCAAGCTCTTGTCTGGTATTAGCAAGTAGCACTGCATCATCAGCATACAATAAATTTTAGATATTCCATCCATCACCATTCATTACCAATACCATCCCTCTCTCTATTACTTGTGCATCATCAGCATACAACAAATTTGAGATATTCCATCTATAACCATTAATTACCAATGCCATCCAGGACCTGCAGCGGTGGTGTCTTCGCCGTGGATCTACCCCCCAGAGGCTGTCGAGGAGAAAGGGGGACAACATGGGGGCCAAACCACCGCACCCCCCCCCCCCCGGCAGGGCTGTTCGGCCAGACTGCCTAGGGAACAACTACTACCAATGCCATCTCCCTCTCCATTACTTGTGTTTTTACTTCTCTCATCACCCCATCCATACAGTATATACTGTATGTACTGAACAACCATGGGGACATTACACAACCTTGTCGCATGCCCACACTGATCATGAACCATTCACTCAGATGCCCATTCACCCTTATACACGCCTCACTACCATTGTAAAAACTCTTGACGGGACCTAGCAGCTTACCATCTACACTGTACAAGCGCAAAACCTTCCACAATCCTTCTCTGTCTACTTTGTGTATGCTTTTCCAGATCCATAAATGCCATAATCACCTTACAGTCCTTCTCACAAGCATTCTCCACTATCTGTCTCACTGCAAATACTTGATCCTCACACCCTCTGCCACTCCTAAAGCCACCCTGTTCATCATTCACTAGGACTCTTGATATCTCTCTTACTTTCTCTATAATAATTCTTCTGTATACCTTCCCTACAACACTCAATAAACTTACCCATCCATTCATCATACAATCCTACGTTGCCCCATGAGGAGCGTAGGAGACCAGGGCTAAGCAAATTGGTCTTGACATCTAAGATGAGAGTGATCAGCCTCACTCATCCCTGAGTGGCATTACGTGAGCAATAAACACCAATCACCCCATGGATATACACCTTCACTGGCTCAATATGATTGGAGTACCTTAATTACCCACTAAACCACCAGGCATCACAATTTGGTTATATGGTTACCACCCAGCATAGTAAATGGTTTCCTGGTGTACAGGAAACCATTTGACTTGTCACTCAGTGTAGAGCCACCCATAGGCAGAAGGAAGAGGAAAGAATGAAGGAAAGAAAGACAGAAGAGCCTAGAGGGAAAGAAGGATGGAGGAGAGGAAAGGGCAGACACCTGAGAGCAGCACTACACTGAGTGAGTGGATGTGAGCGCCCCCACCTACCACATAATAAACATATACCACGAAAATTCTTGCACTCACTTTGTTCACCTTTATTTTTGTACAAGGGTACAATCACTGCCTTTTTCCACTCTGGCACAGATTCACTCATCCATCCCAACAAGCACTTCATTCTGCTCTCTCCACTTAATCACCTCTGCAGGGGGGAACTGACGGATATGGGGGTGTGGGTGTGTTGATTGCGGAGAAATGGGTGAATATGTTATGAATGTTATGAGAGTAAGTGATAGGATATTAGCAGTGAAAAATTTGATTGGTAAGGAAATGATTTCAGTTATATCAGCATATGCTCCACATGTAGGATTGGATGACGCAGAGGACGACAGATTTTGGGATGATTTAATATGTGTAGTAAGTGGTATGGGCGATGATGAGGTAGTGGTTCTGGGAGGGGAATTAAATGGTCATGTGGGTGAAGCAGCTCAAGGTTATGAAGGAGTCCATACCACTTACTACA
>JAGKTI010006141.1:0-15748 GCA_018397915.1 Birgus latro | reverse complement strand
TCATCATCATCATCATCGTCATCGTCATCGTCATCATATTCCAGTCCTTTAATACCCCATCAGGAGTGTATGAGAGGAGGGCTGGGGCACTGATCTGAGAGATTTAAGACAAGAGTGACAATTTCCTTGCCCCTGAGATGTTGTGAGCAGTAAACCCTAATCACCCCTCAGATTCAAACCCTCATGGGCAACATCTGGCTGGAATGCCATAACCCACTAGACCAATAGACATCTGTAAATCCACCAGGCATCTCTGGTCACCTATTAATAATACACTTAGCCATACTTCTCTCCAAAAACATTCAGTAAGTCAGCATTTTATTTGCTTTATTAGACCCTAGGCAGGCAAAAGACAGAGATCCAAGGCTGTGGCTTTTTTATTTATTTATTTATTTATTTATTTATTTTTTTTAGAGGGATGAGGGAAAGGGGGGGATGGTTGAGAGCGCAGTTGAGATTCTTAGCCTCATCACCCATTCCATTTTTTTTTTTCCTTCACAGCATGCATGTAATGTTTTTGTATTTCTCCCATGTCCTTAGGGATAGCTGCTTAAAGCTGGGAACAGAAATGTGAATTATATGCAAAGACCTGTTAATATAAGCATGTCAGCATGGACTTCTATTCTGTTTACTTATGACTGGTGTGTGAGTTTGCTGCCTCAGAGTGAATGACACCACACTTATAGCCACACACCACTCTGTACTGTGCCTCCCAAGGTTGGTGGGAGCCGGCTGTCTATAACCTGTTCTAGTGATGTTTGCAATGGGGAAGTGTCTCTCAAAAGGTGCCATTACCAATCTCATGCACATGATGGTTTTTACCCTGATCATGCATTCTGTGCCCTTTAAACTGGCCACAACACCTTCATGTGATTCAGGAATTAGAGTTTTTTTTTCCTTTTCTGACTTCTATGTAATTATCACTTTGTTGCAGGGAATGTCTGCTCTCTCTCTCATGAAGAAACCACCCTCAGAATCAGACTTTGAGCGTTACAGTTCAGGGGGTGGAGGAGGAGGTGGGGAAGGAACCAATTTGGAAAAGTACGCCCAAGAGAACCTAAATATACACACACGTGGCCTCCTTAGGAAGAAAGTTCCTGTCATGGATATGATTTCTTGGACCAAGGTAAGGTGCTGTGTCAGATGACGGAGAAATGCAAGAAAATTGTGGATACATCATGGGAAAATTTCAATATATTATGTTGCTTTTGTTCTAAGTATCTGACTGACCATACTCCAACATGGAAGTTGAGGAGCTTGAAATATAGAGGAAGGCTGGAAATGGGTAAAGTACCTGTGTGGAGATGCACAGAGGTTAACCTCATTTTAACCTAGTGCAGCAGTTGATAAAATGACCAATATGAAACACATTTTAGTTTGAATTAATGTATATGAGCATGAAGCAGCACTGAGAAATTCAAAGGCCTGAATTATGAGCAAATTGATGTATGATCCATTTCTGTTGACAATGGTTGATAGTAGACAGTTTTCCAACTTTTGCACCTTCTTATTAATATTTGAGGATTCAACCCACCATACTGATTAGTGGGAGATAGAGCTTGGATGATGGTAACTCACTGGTTGGCCCTGATGACGTAACTTGAGTCTTAAAATTACTGGTAGTAATCAGCTAGTTTAACAAGTTATTAGTTGATCATTATTTTAAAATGTGAATGAATATTGTTCTTAATGAACAAGTTGATCAGTCCTTGAACTACTGTATACTCCATTTCACCAAGTTTGGCACTACCAGTGATGTCCTCAATGCCTGTAGTGTTTATGTAAATCCTCAGCACTAGGTAACCTCTGTGTTTTGCCTTGAGAACCAGTATATGAAGGCAGTACAAAATGGTATATCTGGTTCTGAGGACCTTTATCAGTGCTACAGGCATTGAGGACATCACTGATGGTGCTAGACTCTGTGAAATGGAGTATAGTGTAGTACTGCAGAAAAGTTTGTATGTTGTCTGCGCCTAGTAGAATGTGTCTGTATTGTGTATATTATTCCTCCTTTCAGCTACAGTAACACTGCTCATACGAGCATTGTAGTAAAATTCTAGTTTCATGTATTAAGGTTTTATAAAATATATTTTTATATCTGTTATTGCAGGACCCTATAAGGAAACCTATGCTTGCAACCCTGGACAAGAGCTTAAAAGTGGCTGCCTGTGACTTGTTCCGGCTTGTGCAGATCTACATGAGTGACCGCAAACCCAAGCCTGGCATGACTCTCAACTCAGTGGGCCTAGATGTGGCCAGCACTTGCTACACCACCGAAGGCCTCAGAGATGAGCTTTTTGTACAAATCTGCCGTCAAACCACCGACAACCATAAAAGGTTAGTCAGTTTTCTTTATGCTCAACTATCAGAAGAAAGTGGCCATGTAAAAATACAAGATTATAGTGATCTTGAAAATCCAAAAACAGGAGGAAAAGCAAATATTAATTTACCAAACCATTGTTTTGTAGTTCATTATCAGTATCACTCTTATATTCATAAACCTTGCCTTCTTATAGCCGTATCTGTGTGGACATTGATCATCCATGCATTGATCAATCATGGGGACATCACACAGACACATAAGCCCTGTATCTCTCCAGTATTGCATCCTTACCTAAATGGAGATATTTGGTCATTATTGTAGATAATAACTGTAGCATTGTGACTGATTGTTAGTTTTTATCTCAAAATATATCAATTCTCATACTCCATCCAACAGAGACAGCCTGCGGCGTGGATGGGAACTTTTAGCCATCTGTTTATCATTCTTCCCGCCATCAGACAAGTTTGGGCCCTACTTAGCTGGCTACATTACCCGACATTGTGATCCTGCCTACTGTTCTATGTTTCCTGATGTTGCCAAGTGGCCTATACATATCCAGGTAAGTTACTGTTTTTTGTGCATAAAGTATGGTGGGCATTACTGTATTTTGACAGTTTGGCTGCCTTTCATGTGAATAATAGAGGCTTCCATATTGCAGAAGTGGCAGTGCTTGGTACAGTATTGGGATAGTTTGATTGTTGATACTTAAACAACATTGATGTATTGCAACTATGCAGATGCTTCCTGGTCCATAAGTCACCCTATACTTGAAGTATTGATATGTGGGTAGTACCTACTATAATAAAATTTAGATTTCCGTCTTTTTGCTCATCTTTGTAATACTGTACTGTAGTATTCTAAAAGCAGGTACAGGCATTTAGAAATAACCTTAGTGAGACAGCTGATTTCAGGTTGATTAGTCTGAAATAAATGAACCTCCACCATTAAAGATTGTTTTTTGGTTGACTATGTGCTGTAGATATGTAGCTGTTCTATTACATTTTCTAAAAGTTTTGAAAGCAGTCATCTCTTACAAATATGGGCTGTTCTTGTGATACAGGTGGCACACTATGCTGGAGTGTGTATGAAGAGGTTGGAGCGCACCATTGTCAATGCCAAAAGGCAGCGGCTACGTAAACCAACACTGGAGGAGATTGACCTAGCCAGACTCCACATCTTCAGAGCATCCATGTTTGGGGGCACATTAGAGGAGGTTATGGCTCTGCAAGTGGACAGGTGAGCTGGAATTATTGAAGACAAGCTCACCATGGACAGGACATTATTATGATAGTAAAAAGGAAGATATAGAGGAATCATGGGATGGAAGAAAAATGTATGGTATTGACAAGGGCAAAAATTCACACTCTTCTAGTGCTATGAGTATTGGAGACATCCGAGTGGGAAAAGAGGGCTTGCACCCATATGACACCGTATAGATGTTTGAAGAATTGAGATCATTCCATTCATATAATGGCTGAAGCAATGGGTGTTCATCACTCCTTACAGGCCATATGAGGACAGTAAAACCTCCCTCATAGTGGTTGATGAAGTATCTACACTTTGAACATAATTCTGTGTGCAGGGGGATTCCTCATTATAACCAGCCATACAGTGACCAGGGAGCATCAGTCTTTTGAACTCTGTTGACAAGTATTATTACTGTTGCTTGACTTACACAAAATGATATAGAGAGGAGGGGAGATGGAATTCTTTGGATAGGACTGCCCATGTTGAGACATCTTTAATCTCAGTAGGAGAGAAATGAGAGTTTAGCTTGCAGTTTTTTTTTCTTCATATGTGGTGTGCTACACATTACAGGTGAAATATGTTTATATAACTGCAGTATAAATTTGTCTCTTTAAATACATGAGAGTTAATGGTGTCAAAATGCTGAACACTGTACTACATAGACATCATAGTTCATTGGATGCATGTCAAAAGCATGAGAACTTCCAGTTCATCACATCCCAACTTATATCTTTTTTCACTTAGTAAGACTGTCTTCGCCCAGTTAACACACTGCGATTGGACACACTACACTGGCAGTTAACCACTTGTTCGCAAAGGGTTCCAGTGTTCATTCACTGATAGAATATTTAGTCAGCATAAAGCACTAGCATAGAGCTTGGTACACTGATGATGTTTGTAATGAAGTAGCTTTATACATTTATTTATCATATAATGCTTTTCTTGAATTTCTGCCAGCCATCTTAAATGTTTTTGCTTTCCAGGTGGTCCAAATGTATTGTATTAATTTAAACAAAAAAAATGACATTGATAGTAGATGCATGGTATATGAGAAATGAATTTAGTATTATTTTAATTTCCATTTACTGTTAGTTAGTGATGAATAATAACAGAAAGGTTTGGAGACGTTGATATCTTTTATTAGTGAACACCATGCGTTTCTTTGCCGCCTAGATATACTATGGACTGAGCCTGTGATGAGATAGATATTTAATTTTCAGTGTTGTTCAGATGTTGCTTTACAATGCTGTATTACTCACACTGAAGTGCAGAGAATGCTGAATTTAGATATAATGGTTATATTATTGTGTATAATACAGTAATGGTGTGATGTTTGTTTTAGATATCCCCTTCGGAGGTTACCATGGGTGCAAACAACGCTATCAGAAGAGGTGCTGAGACTACAGGGTACGAACACTGAGGGTATCTTCAGAGTCCCAGCAGACTTTGATGAGGTTAGTTTGTCCCTCATGTGTCATGCATTCAGTGAAAGCTTTAGTTATGAATGAGCTCATCCATACCCCACTTCATCCCATCCCCCCCCCTCCAACCATTGCAGAATAATTTTCATCTTAGCAGTTTATAATACAGTATGTAATCAGTGCATCTGTCTATCTTTCTATCTTCCAGTCATTTAATGCCCCATAAGGAGCATATTGGCCTGGTGCTAGGGTACTTGGTCCCGACATCTAAGGTGAAGGTAACCAGTCATGTGCTCCGAATGACATTATTTGGTTGATATAAACTTCATCTATCCCTTGGATGTAAATTCATATGGTCCATATCCAGTTGGAGTGCCTTAACTCTCTAGACTACTAGTGTTTATTTGGTTAAGTGGTTATCACCCAGCATAGCAAATGATTTCCTGGTCTACAAAAAATTGTTGGGCTCGTCACTTTATACTGAGTCATCAGAGGATAGCTCTGCATTGAGTAAATGGATGGTAGGCACCCCCACACACTGCTTTAAGATCACAGTATTATGTAATGTCTTGTTGTCACTGTAACATTGCCTCGGGATGCCTGTATTGAATTCTTAATGATCCCCACAACTTAATAAGCATATACAACTTTATAAGCATATTATATTATTATAAATTTGGGATGCTAATCACAGCTGATCAAGATCATCTAGCAGTAGCTAGAATATAATTCCTAAATGCCCCAGCTGTTGTTCGGAAGTTCTCATTACACTTTAATGTGCTGGAAATATTAGTAATAAAAAATAATGGATCATGATACATCATCTTGCCTCTTTCAAAACTACCCCTGATTTTCTTCTTTCTTTCTTTTTCAGGTGAATCAACTGAAGCAGGTAGTGGACCAGTGGGGAGTGGGTGAATGTGGTGATGCTCATGTGGCAGCTGCACTACTCAAACTGTGGTACAGGGAGCTTTATGAACCTCTCATTCCGGACTCACTTTATGAGGCTGCTGTCAGTGCCCATGATGATCCACACAAGGCAGTAGCCCTTGTCAACAAGTTGCCAGACATCAACAGACTTGTTCTTTCATATCTTATCAGGTATGTTGGGAGATATAGAACATTACAGGATCAGAGGGTGTGCCTAGTATTTAACAAAATTCTCTTCTTTTTTTAATAGATGATAAGACATAATTGTATTGCTGTGTTAAGGTTGACCATAAGAAATCTCAGCCATGTTTTCAGACCTGTTAACATAATGAGTAGGGAGTTTCATCAGTGTTTTTGTTTTTTATACAATAAACTCTCAGTTATCTGGTGTAATTCAACCAAGTCCTATGCCAAATAACTTGAAATGCCGGATATTGCATAGTAGCTACCCTCCATCAGCTCAGTATTTGGCAATGAGCCAAATACTGTATTGCCTTACTATCGGTCTCGATGCTCTATCCAAAAAACTTTCCCATCAGTAAAATATAAAAATTAAGCATTAAATACAATAATGATACAATACAGTAATGCAGTGCTGGTTGGCTGCCGTTTACAAGCCAGTTGATACACCTTGATGCCGGATATTGCATAGAACCACTGATTACATCCCGTTTTGGTGCTGGATATTGCATAATATTGCCAGATATTGCTTTATTAAAGCTGAGCCAGCAGCGCTGGATATTGCATTAGGCCGGATATTGCGACGATGGATAATTAAGAGTTTACTGTATGTATGTCTTTCACATCATAATGTTTCTAAATGATTTGTAGGATTTTATTAACACTTAACCTTTAAACAGTATGTAAATTAGTATCAATCTAAAAGTAAGTTAGTCTCCATCATGTTTCTTTCTTGCCTCCTTAGTAATCCACCTTCAAAAATCACCAAATGAATTATGAATAGTTATTACTGAATAAATACAGTTAACTTTGTGGTCTCTATAGAAATGACCCCAAATATTGTTGGGCTATTGCTTCAGACATCAAAGTAAGATTATGGATGAAAGTCAGAATTTCTCTTTGCCGTTTAGAGGTATGGGGGGAAAAATAGTTGCTCATTCACCTCATTGATGATTGTGTTCCATTGTTGTGGCAAAAATGTTATGCTGTAGTATTACCAGCTGCACATGTACACTTTAAATCTTGGTTATTATAATTACGGTATTATATTTATTATTATTATTGTTATTACTGTATTCCTTCCCCTTCTGTCTTTCTTTCCTTCATTCTTTCCCCTTCCATCTGTCTACAAGTGACTGTACACTGAGTGACAAGCCAAATGGTTTCGTGTAACCCATTAAACGAGTTACTACGCTGGGTAGTAACCATATTACCACATTATGGTGCTTGGTGATTTAGTGGGCAATTAAGGCACTCTAATTGGATTGAGCTGGTTCAGGTTTATATCCAAGGGGTGGTTGGGGTTTATTGCTCACATAATGCCACTCAGGGATGAGTGAGACTGGTCATTCTCATCACTTGCAAAGCCCCGGGCTCCTACACTCCTCGTGGGCCAGCACTGCATTAGAAATTGTTTGATGAACTATAGATGAATCTGTCATTAAATTTGGGCAGGTTGGTTTCTCTTCAAGTCACAAGCACACTGGTTATTTATTTTCACTTTGATATACTGCACCACCAGTCATTCATATGCATACTAATCAGCACAGCAGTTTCCCAGAACACCAAATTTAAACATGTGTTCACTCACTGCAGTTAATTCATGATTCTTTGACACAGGTTCCTACAGTACTTTGCCCAGCCAGAAATAGTTGCAGCAACGAAGATGGACGCCAGCAACCTAGCAATGGTGATGGCGCCCAATTGTTTACGGTGCACCAGTGATGACCCAAGAGTTATCTATGAGAACACTCGCAAAGAAATGGCTTTCCTTCGCACCCTTATACAGAACCTCGACACAACATTCATGGAAGGTGTTGTCTGAGGAGGGAAGAGTGTAGGGGATAGGAAGTCACATGGGGACCATATGGGAGGGGAGAGGGGTGAGGGGATTCTGTATGGTAAGAGTCACAGTCTCTTACTTGGTCATGTCGCTATAGGTCACCAAAGAATGTCGCATGAGGTCATTGTAGGTTAAGATGGATCACAATTGGTTATGGTCATTTGACGTAAGTGACTCATGACCACAGGTCAAAGTAGGTCATTACAAGTTGTATCATTCAATTGCCTGCTATAACTTAACTTGGGTATGGGAAACTGAGGACAGACTACCATATATATCTGCTCTCAGCCTGAAACTCATGGAATATTTTGTGTACACTGAAGAACTTGCAGCAGCTGTGGTGCTCTCTCTGCCTTGCCATTTATCTAAACAATGCTTGAATTTGGCACCTGATGCCTTTTCTTGTTGAAGTTTACATTTGGCAGGATGTTGATCGGTATTCCTGAGTACCCGGTACTCTTAAAGAAAGCTTTATCGATGTTTATTGTAAATGCTCAGATATCCTACAGATAATCACAACATAATTCCTATTTAAATGTTTTCTGAATATCTATACAGAACAGTATAGAGCAATGTTTTTTCAGTTTTGGTTATTGTTATGTTTGATATGTACAGATGATCCATGCCTCTCCATTATATGTTGAAATGTAAATGGTTATACCAAAGCAGTATCAGAAACTAATGCCTAATGACTTAAATCCTGGGAGAGTACTCAGGAGGTGCTTTACTATGCTTTTTCATGTTTCTATGATGAGTAATCTGTGTCCTGCTGGCAGGTAACTTAACTGCAGTAATTAGAAAAAACATGTTCATAAAGTCAGCATATATCTCATACTGTATTTATTTAGTTCTGAAGTAGCTGTTTATGAAAATATTGTATCATGATATTGAGGTTTTGTTGATTATATTTTGTTTAACATTTTGAGATATGCCACCATAGATTTTTTATTATTATTATGATAGGAATATTGCTAAACTGTATTCCTACTTACAGTTTTTTTATTATTACGGCAAGTCTTGTGTGAGCCAATGTCTGTGTGACAGTAGTTTTTTATACTGTACTCTGCCATACTTTATACAGTATCTAGAAATTAAGAATTTAATATACTGTATTTTAAAAGTACTGTATTTCAGTACTGGATTTTTTAATGAAATTTGATAAATTAAACTAACATTCCAAAGGAGGAGTCCAACATTATACTGTACAGTACATGGAAAACACATTTAAAGTAAGAGCTTAAGGATCCTTCACTGACTTAAAATATTTAAACATAATGTTTAAATATTTATAGGTGATTAAGCTTAGGTAGTCACTGACATCAAAAGTGCTCGTGGCTGCTCATGGCAACAAGTGATCCATGGGTGAGTGCATCGAGGTATGATAGTCACGCGTCTGTGTATATAGGAGTGTACAGTATGTGAATGTAAGCCAGTGTGTTGTGGGGAGTTAGGGGGGAGGCCTTGCACAAAGCTATGTGGCCTGTCATAGGTAAAGAAAACAAGGGGCAATACCTACTTACACACGTAAATTGGAAACAATTTTTGCATAACTAAAGATATGTAAAGGTCATGATGATGGCAGAGCTGGAGTATGGACAGTCTGTGAACTAAGTTATAGACTGACAGTCTTCACCGGTGCATTATTATCTCTCACCTTTAATCATCCTTAGCTATGTGTATTGTTGTCTGTGCAAAGGTTTCTCAATGTGATCATATCTGAGGAACTATACTCACTGTGCCCTCAGTGCCCTTTCATGGTAGAAGTGGCAACTGTATTCTAGTCTTTATTGTGTACAGGACTCCCATCAACTCTCACGTGCCAACTCAGACAAACAAACAGCAGATCAAAAAGCTACCTTGTTTGCATTTGTTACAGGCACACATACTTTTGTTGACTGACCTTTTTGTATTTAAAAAGTTATTTTTCTATACAGTGTTAACTGCATTGTTGCTGACATTGCAGTGTTTACTTTCCTAACTTGTTTAGAGGAAAGTTTAATGTGTACTTGCATATTTAGGAGAGAATGAAGTGGACTTGATTAAAAGATATTGTTGACCAGTACTGGTTATATGGCATAATTTTAAACATAACAATTCCTCAGAGACTTGATGTGGCCTTGTGGATGGGCAATTGCAAATTTGGTCAGTAAGAACATTACTGTTTCAGGTACCCAGTCGGTTAGTGCAATTTTCCATTCTTGTCAGGAGATATACTGATTCCAAATACTCTATTAGCACAGGATATATAATTATATCTGGTATTTTATGAAAGAGTAAAAACTTATTAGTGTCATTCTGTCAGGTTCTTTCTGGCTGTCTAGACTCTGTCTTATCTGACGCTATGGTGGGAAGTGACGTTTGGATGATAAGTTTTATTAAGATAAACACAAAGGTTGTGCTATACAGTATGTACAGTTTACAGTACTTATTAAAGGACTGGAAGTGAACATGAAAAGTATACCAATACAAGGATTTGATGTTTTTTTTATAATCTTGTTCTTTTTTTTTTTTTTCCATCCTTTGGCTTATGAACATACGAACACTTGTAAGGACCAGATATCATGGGAATGAATATTGTTCTTCCAGATTCTGTTATCTGTCAGTAGTATCTGACTGGCAAGAAAGTTGCAGTACTGCTCTGTCTGAGTGACTTCAAACTGACTGGACTGGACAATACTAACATCAGTGGTCTTGCTCATGTATGACCTGCTCATGACCAGCAGGACAGAGATGGGAGGGTGAGATTTTACTTTCCTTGATCCAGACATGTTCAGCATCCACAGTATTTCAACCCAACCTCATGTATGGTTAAGCATACAGTATGTATTGTTAATGTGCAAAAAACCTTATGTATGTCAGTACACTGTCAATAGCCAAGTGGTTTGGTTGTTGTTGGAAGTGCTGGTATTTTCTGAGTAAGCACGTTTCCCCAGAGTCAGTGCTTTAATTTACTTGTAAATGTTACTGCCCTCTGAATGAGTGATTGAAAGGAGCCATATCTGTTAATTTGGTATCATAAACTGAATAGTAAATATTCTTTGAAATGTGACTTGAAAATATTGAAGCCAAAGCCATTGATGCTTGAGAGTGAAGTGTATAGCAAAATGTCCATACAGCTGGTGTCATCACCTTGCCGCCTCTACACCAACTCTGCCTAACTTTCCTGTCTTTGTGCCTCATGTATTGGAAAGCACAATTTCTTATTTTGTACAAATTATTTCTGATGCATTTACTTTCATTTGCCTCTGGCTTTAGCAATAGTACCCATGCATCAGAAAATATTAATTTCTTATCTGTTGTATGATAATTTATATTAATTTTGATGCATCTTGTACAGAAGTCTCATTGTAATATAAATGATATTGTATAGCTGTATTTCAGAATGTTGAAAGCATTTAAAATCATTTGTATCATATGAGTATTAAAACTGTTCGTTTATTTTATCCAAGAATATTTCATTTAATCATTCATTTTGTTACATAAAATAGATAGACATCAACATTGATGTGTACTTGGTAGAGAGAGATGCATGTGAATGTAAATATGTGGCTATTGCACAGTATCATACCCCTGTGCACTTGGGTACTTTCCCCTTTTTGGAACATTTCTCTGGTGCATGCAGGAAGGTTAAGTGTGAACTTTTTAATGCTGTGTACTGATTCATTGTAGTTCATTGACCCTATTGCTCTTATGCAGTTTTGCAGACACCTGTTGTTACAGTGAGTTAAGGCATTACAACCATATATGGCCCATAAGGGTTTAATTCTTATGGGTGGTTGGAGTTAATTGTTCACATATTGCCACTGAGGGGTGAGCAACTGATTACTCTTTCCTTACACATCTGGACTGAGTAGCCTAGTTGGAAAATATTAAACACTCACACACACACACACACTGTGAGGAACTAGAAGTGAAGGAAACTAAGGGGATGGTTATGAGTACGAAAAAGAGAATCATCATCATCATCATCATCATCATTATCTTCGTTTTTCGTTCTTCTGTTCCCATATTCAAACTGGGGTTGGACGTGCGATGGCTTTTCTCCACTGCTTCCTATCCTGGATTAAATCTTCTCCAATACCCAGTCTTTCCATATCTTGCATTACAACACTTTTCCAGGTCTTCTTAGGTCTTCCTGGCAGTCGACGTCCCACCACTTCCTGTTCCTCTGCTATTCTCACACAGCTCCCTTCCTCACTCCTCTTCACGTGACCAAACCATCTAAGCCGCATCTGCCTCAAGATGATACCGAGATCCTTCACCCCACATCTTCTGGCTACCTCCTCATTCAAAACTCTGTCCTTTCATCTCACTCCCGTCATGTATCTTAACATTCTACGATCAGTACTCCTCAGAACAATCTTCAGTCTATCTGTCAAAGCCCATGTTTCAGCACCATATATCAATACTGGTCTAATGCAGGCTTCATATATTGTACTTCTGTGTCTCAGTGGTATGTGTTTGTTGACCAGTAGGCTAGCTGTTTCCTTCCACTTTAACCATGCTGCCGCCACTCTTGTTCTGACTGATCTCTCCACCCCTGCTTCGCAGTCCAATATATCTCCTAGATAGCAGAGCTGCTGCACTTCTTGCAGTGTGCCCCCATTCACCTCTAGCGCATCCTCTGCTTCATCTCCCTCCGCCTCTCTTCTTATGCAGGCTGGGCAGCGGAAATTTTGCACTCCTCTCAAATTCTGCAGACCTAAACACCTTCTATGACACCACTTATTACACTCCATGCACGACACTGAGTTCACTCCTACTCCTCTGCCACAGCATCCACATGGCCATTTTCCTGACTTAACTCTTTCTACTGGTTTCTTGCCTGTCACCATTACCTTTGTCTTATCCATATTTATTTTCATTTCTCTCTTCTCCATTCCATTTTTCCATCTATTAAACATTTCCATCACTTCTTCCTTAGTCTCCGCTGTCAGCACTAGATCATCAGCATACAGCAATTCCCATTTGCCTTCCCCCTCTACATTCCCGTGTTGCCTCCTTCATTACTATGTTAAACAGCAATGGACTGAGTGCTGACCCTTGATGTACCTCAACTCCTATTCCAAAATTTCCTGATGTTCCTGCTATTGTCTTGACTTTTGATCTTGTAAAAAGAGAAGAATGAGTAAAGATAAAACCAGGGCAGTAAAACTATCATGTATAGTAATGTAGATAGGTTAATATCTAAGGAAGGGGAAATTGGAGATTATAAATGAAAAGAAACCTGAAATTGTATGCTTGGTGGAGACAAAGGTGGCCCAAGATGTTGATAACAAAATTATTTGGATGGGAAAATTATAATATTTGGTTTGGAGGGATGTGTGTGTGTGTGTGTGTGTGTGTGTGTGTATGTGTGTATGTGTTATCTGACTATAAATTTTCATGAGTATTTTCTGTAACAGACATCACAACTGTATTGGACATATTACAGTATTCCATTGACTGACTACTGACTATGAGAGGAATTTCTTCCATATGTTTGTGTGGCTGAGTTGTTTAAATGACTACTGACTGTGAGAGGAAATTCTTCCATATGTTTGTGTGGCTCAGTTGTTTAAATGTTTTAGTCTTTGCCACACCTTGTAATCTGGTTTTCTGGAAACTGTTTTTGTTTGTTCGCATTGTCAAACCCGTATTGCTTGATGTGAATTTTTGTAATCAGTTTATTAATCAGTCATATATTAAAATATTGCTTATCTTTGTACAGTTAATGTATCCAGGAATATCAGTATTATCTGAGGAATCCTATCAACTAAAGGTAAGTAACTTTCTTATGGGCCGTCCTACAGGTACAGTACAGTACATACACTATGCAGAGATGCTCGCTCCCTTGTGGTAGACAGCGCCTCACAAGGGTCAGACCTGGACCCTTCCCACGGCAAGGTAGAGGGAAATATAAAGAGTTTGGCTCCTGGGTGGATGTTGCAGCCACCTAACTCTATGCTGGGAACACAGTGCCACCATGTGTAGGCTCCTTGTCAACACCTTTGCCATCTTGTACTCCAGCAAACTCAGATCAATCATAAAGGGACTTCGCCTCATATTCTTGTCAGTTAAGGAAGCTCCCTAACACCTCTTGCTTAGCTGTTTGTTTTGGATGTGGCTGGTTATATAACACAGATGAGGATAGTATGGTGCAATAAATCACTTAGGAAAGATGTTAGGGAGCTTCCACAACCAACAAGAATATTGGCCTTGATGTTATGGGTCTATATCTGGCTGGTGTGATGGTGGTATGGCAAGCCAGTGACTGTCTCCCCACACCACCACAGCCACTACCACAACACCAGCACTATACCACCATACTGTCAACAGTCACCACACCAACCAGCACCACCACCACCACCATGTCACCAACACTACCACTACCACATTAACACCATACCACCACCACAGCCACAAGGTTAGGTAACTAGTATGACAGAGTTAGTTTCTTATCTAGCAGAAAGATTCCTAACTCCTCCCAGCAAGTGTAGACAGGAATGGAGGGTTGATTTGACTAGTAACCAAGGAGACTCATTTTCCCCTCATAGCTAAGGCAAAGTGAAGATCATGGTGGAGAGAGAGAGAGAGGGAGAGAGTACAAACACCAGTCACAAGTGTAGTCAGTCGCAATGCTATACAGTAGTTGGAGCATTTTCACATGAAGAAATGGATATAGAGACATGGTTAAATGAAATTCGATACGTCAGTTACGAGTCTTCTTGGTTACTAGTCAAATTTATCCTGAAATCGGACAAGCCGTGGCCATGAACTTAAGGTGTGGATGCATGAATTAAATGAAACTGAGTATCCTTGGTTATTAGCCATATTCAAATTATTGAACTAGTACAGGAAGTGGAAGAAGGCAGGAAGGGAGAAGGGGGTAAATGAAAGAAGGAAAACAGAGGGAAGGGGGTTATATGAGAAGGAATGAAAGGAAATATTGGAAAGAATAAAACATTTAGAAAAGAAGGAAGAAGAGAAAGGAAGGGAAAGAGAAGGAAGAAAGATAAAAAGATGATAGGAGGAAGAAAATCAGGTAAGGAGGATGGGACTGAGAAAAGAAGAAACGTAAGAAGGAAGAGGGGAGAAGATAAAGCAGAGAAAGGAAGAGGAAAAAAGAGATAAAATGATGAGAAAGATGGAAGGAAAGCAGGCAAGGAGGATGGGAGGAAGAAAGAAGTAAAGGAAAAGGAAAGAAGACAGGGAGGAAGGAAGGAAGGAAGGAAATAGAAAGGAGGAAAGAAAGCAAAGAAAGCTCAAAGAAGACAGGGAGGAAGAAAAAAAACGGGAAGGAGGAATGGTAAGGAAGGATTAAGAGGAGGGAATTAATAGAAGGAGGAAAACGAAGAAGATAAAGGGAACGCAGGGAAGGGAAGGGAAAAAAAAGACTGAAGGAATAGTAAGGAAGGGTTAAGAGGAAGGAAAGAAGAATGGCATGGATGAAAAGGAAATTAAGGATGGACAGATGAGAGGCAGGGTCATTCTCTAGTTTTATCGTTTATTTAACCCAGCCAGTAAAAATATAACTTAAATATTTATTTCAACTCTAAGAAAGAAGTGCATCAATCAACACTAAGTACGAAAATCCATTCGTAAATGTTATTAATTTATGGTTTATGTTATGATGAATTCTTCTTAACTCCGTATTACAAAATACAGAATTAGGTTAACTTGAATGAAAGTAAATAAATATAAGTGTATGCATCTGATGAATGTTTTTGCTGTAATGAGTGAAAAAAATTAATTTATATATATTTGATCCTAATAAATCTGCTAAAAATAAATATAAACACACCGCCATGCACGTTGCCATGG
>JAGKTI010006140.1:0-22788 GCA_018397915.1 Birgus latro | reverse complement strand
TGGCCACCCCGTTCGGGATTGAGGCGTCTGGCAATAGATAGATAGATAGATAGGTTAGGGTCAAGAATGACCGGTGCTGTTTGTGAACAGCAAACACCTTTGCCATACATAACTCTTTTTTTAGTAACAATTTATTTATTTGACGCTTTGTATCCCATATTTTAGTGCATAAGATATGATAAGGGATGATATTCATAGTGATAGCCATGTCTGATACTTACTTACACTAAGCTGCCAACTCGTGAACAACCCTGCCTTACTCACCTCAAATTCATAATTTTTGGGTTAAAATTCCATTAATTCATGCTTTATGCCAATTATTTATGTGAATGGGGTCTTAATTAAGTGCTATGCATGTCCAGGAGGGAGGGAGGTAGGTGGTTTTCTGATTTAGGTTAGGTTAGGTTAGGGTCAAGAATGACCGGCGCTGTTGGTGAACAGTGAACACCTTTGCCATACCTAACTCTTTTTCTGGTAATAATTTATTTATTTGATGCTTTGTATCCCATATTTTAGTGCATAAGATATGAGAAATGAAGATTTTCATAGTGATAGCCACGTCCGATACTTACTTACACTAAGCTGCCAACTCGTGAACACCCCTGCCTTACTCACCTCAAATTCATCATTTTTGGGTTAAAATTCGATTAATTGATGCTTTGTGCCAATTATTTATGTGAATGGGGTCTTAAGTGCTATGCTTGTCCAGGAGGGAGGTAGGTAGGTGGTTTTCTGATTTAGGTTAGGTTAGGTTAGGGTCAAGAATGACCGGTGCTGTTGGTGAACATTGAACACCTTTGCCATACCTAACTCTTTTTCTGGTAACAGTTTATTTAGTTGATGCATTGTATCCCATATTTTAGTGCATAAGATGTGAGAAATTATGATTTTCATAGTGACTGCCACATCCGATGCTTACTTACCCTAAGCTGCCAACTCGTGAACACCTATGCCTTACTTACCTGAAATTCATCATTTTTGGGTGAAAGTTCAATGAATTCATGCTTTGTGTCCATTATTTAATGCATATGGTGTGATAAAGGGTGATTTTCATAGTGATTTCCATGTCTGATACTTACGCTTGCTGGCAAGTTATGAACACTTATGCCTTACTCACCTCTAAATCATCATTTTTTGGTTAAAATTCAGTTAATTCATGCTTTGTGTGCATTATTTATGTGAAAGGGGACTTAAATAAGCGCTATGCTTGTCCGGTAGGGAGGTAGGTAGGTGGTTTTGTGGAGCTTCAGGGCCACTATCCGGACAAGACCACTGTACGGACATGCCTTTGGCTCTTATTACATCGGATAGTGGAGGGATTTTCATATTATTTACGAGAGGAAGAGAGGCAGTAAACCAGTTTTGACTAGCTCATCTAGGGTATGTGTATACCTGTGCATGTTTGTACGTATAATATTATTAAAGTTCTAGGGTAATTATCGGTGTTTAAAAGTTTAACGCCTAAAGTTGGAGTCACTAGTGCGATATCAAATTGCGCGCTCTCTCACATCCACCATATAGGCATGTTAATTGGGACCAAGGTGTATTTCTAATGTTTTAAAAGGTCCCTCTCGATGAACAATCATGGGGACATCGCATGACCTTGTTTCCCGCCCTTATTGATCATGAACAATTCACTTAGATGCCCGCTTACCCTCACACATGCCTTGCTACTATAAAAACTTGATGGCACTTAGCAGTTTACCACCATCGTCATATGTGCATAAAACCTTCCACAATCCTTCTCTGTTCGCTGTACTTTGTCATATGCTTTTTCCAGATCCATGAATGCCATAAACACCTTGTACAGGTGTTCCTCCCCTAACGCAGTTTTCTGTAGCGCGATACTGCTGTAAAGAAATAAACATTCTAACGCGGGCATCGTTAGCATAACATGGTAATTTAAACTGGGCGGGCTGTGACGTGGTGGATTTTAATGTGTGTGCTCCCCCTCTACCTGATCTCACATAAGGTACAGTACAATAAATAAAAAAGTCCTGTATTGACCTAATGTATTTTTTATAACCATATTAATGCTTTTAGGAGGTTTAAATTAGGGAGGGTATAAAAAAATTTTGCACCACAAGGGGGGGGGGGAGTGGAAGGAAATAGGGGCTTTCAAGAGTCCCTCTAACGCGATACTTGCCTAAAATGAGGTCAGTGAGGAAGCAAATGCCTGCATTAGGGAAGGAACACCTGTAGTCCTTCTCACAAGCCATCTCCACCATCTGTCTCGCTGCAAGTATTTGCTCCACACATCTGCTACTGCTAAAGCCACCCTGTTCATCATTCACTAGGACTTCTGATATCTCTCGTACTTTCTCTATAATAATTCTTCCATATACCTTCCAAGTCACCCTGTTCATCACTCACTAGGACTTCTAATATTTCTCTTACTTTCTTTATAAACCTGCGAGTGTCCTCTTCCTTTACTGCCCAGGTCTCACTACCATACAGCATCACACTCCTAACACATGCTGCATACAAAGACCCCTTATCACTTAAGTAGAGTCCTCTCAATGTCAGGAGAGGCAACAGCTCTCTGAACTTCTTCCAACAACTTTTCACCCTAGCAACCGAGCTAACTCCAGCCCCACCTCCGGCACATAACATGTCTCCCAAATAACAAAACTCCTCCACACACTCGAGAGACTCACCTGCAAGTTCAACCCTCTCATGCCTAACAATCTCCACCTGCTCTCCCCGACACGCTGCACACATGAAATCAGCATCATCTCGCAGTCTACCTCTAATACCACTACATCTCTTGTGCACCCATTTATCACAAACACTAAACAAGATGGAATTACTTCCCACACCCTTGTGGCAAACTTCACATGGCCACCCTCCCTCTCCTCTGATTATACCACCACCAACCCTAGATATCATCACTTTTGTTTTATCTGCATTTACCCTTAAGCCCTTGTACCCCATACCATCTCTCCACTTCTTAAATCTTTCCTCCGCCTCCTTTTCATTCTCTGCAGTCAACACCAAATCATCAGCATACAACATCTCCCATGGGAGTCCATCTCTGAAGTCACGTGAGAGGGCTTCAAGCACCATGATAAACAACAAAGGACTCAAAACTGACCCTTGATGCACACCAGCATTCACGGAAAACTCATCACTCAAAGCTCTATTCACTCTTACCTGGGTGCGAGCACTCACGTACATGGCCATAACCACCCTAACCAGCCACTCTTCCAACCCTAGCTTTCTCATTGCCCACTTCACCACCTCTCTGGGGACTCTGTCAAAGGCCTTTTCCAAATCAACAAAAACAAAATACAATTCCCTTTTCTTTCCAATAGATTTCTCCTGAAGCTGTCGAACAATGAATATGGCATCAGTGGTCCCCCTGCCTGGCATAAACCCAAACTGCATCTCATCGATATTCACTCTTTCTCTAATCATACCTTATAGAATTCTCTCCATTACTTTCATTATCTGATCTAAGAGCTTTATACCTCTGTAATTTCCCCTTTCCAGGGCATCACCCTCCCCTTTGTACACATTTACAATTACACTCTTCAGCCAATCATCTGGGACAACACACTCATATATAATCATTTTTATCAGGTCAGTGACTAACCTTACCCCAGTATCTCCTGAGGCCTTCAACATTTCGGCAGTCAACCCAGACACACTTGCCGCCTTCCCCACCAGCATCCTGCCTATTGCCTCACTCACAGTAGCAGTGTCAATCAACGGCCAAGGGCCAAACACTGGATCAGCGGGCTTCAAACCATCTCTATCCCAATCAAACTCTTCATTCAACAACTGGCAATAATGCTCAAACCATCTCTATCCCAATCAAACTCTTCATTCAACAACCGGCTATAAAGCTCTCTCTATGCATCTTTAATATCCTCACTGTTCACCACTACCCTTCCATCATCATTCTTCACACACTGCTCACCTACAATGTCCCGATTATCCCTCTTCACCTGATTTGCCACCCTAAAAATCATATTTTTCCTTTCTCCATGATTTAGATTATCAAGTAAAAGTCTCTGTGACTCGGACTTCGCCCTGTATACCTCTCTTCTAGCCCTGCGCTTGGCAGCCAAGTACTCCTCCCTGTTACCACCCTTCTTCCATTCGCGGAAAAGCCTTCTTTTCTTCTTAACTGCGGTTTCTACACCCTCATCCCACCACCAAGTTACTCTATGTCTTGGTGGGCCTCTTGTCCAACCGCATATTGCATCGGTAACTCTCAAGAGGTTGTTCTTAAGGGCTCTATACTGTTCATTAATGCCTCTATCTATGGCTTCCTGTTCAGCCACCACTCTCCTCATCTCACTATAAAAGGCATCCCTTACTGATTGGTTTCCCAGCTTCCATATTTTCCTCCTAGGTACGTATGTCCTCCTTCTCATCACTCGTTCCTTAAGCACCATGTCACAAATCAACAGTTTGTGCTGCTGCACACACTCCTCGCTTCCTATAACATTAATATCCCTCACTAATCTCCCATCAACCCTCCTGACCAGAAAATAATTTATCTGACTACTATTTCCCCCGGACTCGTATGTAATCAAGCAGCTCATTCTTTTCCTAAAATGTGTGTTGCATACAATCATGTCCATAGTCTCCCCAGACTTGAGTATTCTTTCCCCTTCTGCATTCCTCACACCATATGCACATCCTCCATGGACTCCTTCATAACCTTGAGCTGCTTCACCCACATGACCATTTAAATCCCCTTCCAGAACCACTACCTCATCATCACCCATACCACTTACTACACGTATTAAATCATCCCAAAATCTATGCTTCTTTGCGTCATCCAATCCTACCTGTGGAGCATATGCCGATATAACTGAAATCATTTTCCACCTGATCAAAATTTTCACTACTAATATCCTATCACTTACTCTCATAACATTCATGACATATTCCACCCATTTCTCTGCAACCAACACACCCACACCCCCATATCCATCAGTTCCCCCCTGCCAAAACAACTTATAGTAGCAATCCTTCCCAAAAATCTTTCTGGCTGATCCACCCCTGTACCGGACTTCCTGCAAACATGCCACATCCACCCACCTCCTACTGAATGCCTCAACGACTTCCCCCACTCTTCCTCTCAAACTTCCCACATTCCACGAACTCACCCTAAACCCCCTGGGTGATTTGCTGTCCTCAGGCTTGCTTTGATGCTTGTATTTGTAGTTCATAGTCGGTAAGATAAAGGGGGGTAAACATTCCAAAGGCCCGACCCATTGCAGAGTCCCTGGTCCAAGCAATGGATCTGGGATCCCTAGCCCACCAGCTTACCAGTGGCTGTGGTAGTGGCCTCGGGGCACCCTGCCAGGACAGCTGCAGGGACACCCTCCAAGTGCGCCTTGGCACTGCAACTGCTCCGCCATTATACACCCACTGATAGGGCAGCCTCCTGGGGCGCTACTCCCAGGTTCGGGCCCCTCTCTATTGAGCGGAAGCGGCAGCCTGGGAACTGCAATGCCCTGTACCCTCTAGCACAGGTTCGAGCCCCATCTCGCCCCGGACCCATGATCTATGCCGGCAGAACCCCAGTCACGCCTCCCCCCAAAGTCCGCCACTAGGCGGGGGCAAAGTTTTCTGGCCGCATGCCCTTGCTGGCGTCAACCCCTGTAACGTAGTGTGATACGTTGTGTAATATGTAAAGCGCATGTGGTGTAGTGCATAGGATAGTTAGAGGAAATGTTTGGGAGAGTATGCTGGTCTACTCTCCATGTTACTGTCACACTGAAAAGGTCAGCAAAGGGGGATGGTTAGGTAACTAGTGAAACAGGAGCTCCAGCTCTCCCTATCACCAGCATTCCCATTCCCCTCGGGAGTACCGCCCTGTTTGGCCCGTGCTACAGCCTCCTCCTCACCTTTATTTTTGTACAGGGGTGCAATCACAGCCTTTTTCACTCTGCTGGCAGTTTCATTCATCCATGCCTTCTTAGATACCTTCAAGAAGCACTTCATTCCGCTCTCTCCACTACACTTAATCATCTCTGCACACATCTCATCAGCCCCAGCTGCTTTCCCGTTTTTCAGCCACTTCACAACATTCTTCACCTGTACATTTCCTGGCACTGCATTCTTTCTCTGCACACACCCCAAACAATCATGTTTATGGGGCTCTGCACTCTCTATTCCCATTCATCAGACTTTCAAAATAATCTTTCCATCTGGTCCTTACTTCATCCCCATGTGTTAATAATCTACCACTTACATGCATCACAGTTTCACTTTTCTTTCCGCTGTCACTTCTACATTTCTGCATATCTTTCCAGAATAACTTCCTATTTTCAGAGTAGTTTCCATTAATTTTTCATCATAGATCATCATTTACCTACTTTTTTCCTCTTCATTAGTCATTTCATGCCCTTTGCTGTCAGTGTATTCAGTTTTTATTTCAATTGAACCTATGTCCTGTAATCACTGTAGCCACTTCTTCCTCTTTTCCTCCACTTCTCTCTCACCCTCTTCATCCCAGAATGCTGTGCCTTTCTTCTTTGTTGTTACTCTTGCCAGAACACACACCATTTTGGCATTCCTAACCAAGCAGTCCCTATATGCATACATACATACATCATCTAATCCTGTGTTGCCCCATGAGGAGTGTAGGAGCACGGGGCTAGACAAGTTTGTCCTGACATTTAAGATGAAAGTGACCAGCCTCATTCATCCCTGAATGGCATTATATGAACCATAAACCTCATCCACCACTTGGATATAAACCTACACAGGCTCAATCCTGTTGGTGCACCTTAATTATCCACTAAACCACCAGGCTCCATAGTTTTGTTATATGGTTACCACCCACCATAGTAAATGGTTTCCTGGTGTACAGGAAACCATTTGGCTAGCCACTCAGTGTAGAGTCCCCTGTAGACAGAAGGAAGAGGTGAGGGGGAAGGATAGAAAAACAGAAGAGGAAGGAAAGAAAGAAGGAAGAAAGAGATGAAAGGGCAGTCACCCAAGAGCAGCACTACATTGAGTGAGTGGATGGTAAGCACCCCCCACCTACCACAATAAATTTTTCACACTTTTTATCTCACACTTTGTGGTGAAATGAGTAATGTATTGTAATATTTAAACTTTCATTTTAGCTTTGAAATCCCAACTGGGAGTGAATAAGTCAGCACCAAAGCCAGTAGCATCAAGAGTTGTCATGTCCAGCAAGCAGTCCTTTCGCCAGGGTCTACAAACTGCAGCTAAGCAAAACAAAGGGGCCACTGCCCAACCACAGACCAAAGTTTGTGAGGGACCTTCAAGTAAGAATAATCATAATCATGAATTTGTCGTGTAGCACTGGCTGGGGCAAATTGAACAACACAAAACAAAAAGCATTGGAGTGGACTAGACCAGGTCATTTTAATCATAAATAGCACCTATGTAAATTATTTTTTCAGGACTTTGAATAGTTGTAGCTATCATCAAGAGCAACAGTCATTTGTGTATTGTGTGCAGGTATGAAGCTGGTGCAGTTGGTTTTAAGAGGATGAGAGAATTTTCATAAAATGTGTAAAATCCAGGAAAAGTAAACACATTAGCAAATTCTGTTTTTGAAAAACTTAGGTTTGATGATGTTTCTTGTGAACTTAATACCGGTCAGAGATTACTGAATTTTTCTGTGAGTATCCATCAGTGTCTGTATTTTACGTCGAACATATAAAGAAATATCAAGAACAACAGTGGTTGTCATGGTGCACAACGATTGTTGATCCAGGTTCATCCTGGTGTGTTTACACCTCACCAGGGCAGACTTGAATCAGCACAATCTTTCCTATGATGTTTTGAGTTTTTTACCTGTAATTTGTAATACTGCATGTTTATCTGTGTGTGTGTGTGTGTGTGTGTGTGTGTGTGTGTGTGTGTGTGTGTATTCATGCTAGTGCAAAACACAAGATTAAACAATGAGGATGGAAACTCTAAATTTTCAAAAATCTATCTATCTATTTATTGCCAGACGCCTCAATCCCGCACGGGGTGGCCACAAACAAACCGGCTCCATGTCGCTCTGTCCCCTGCCATTTCACTACCCCGCTCCCAACTCACACCCCCCTCTCTCATGTACCTCTCCACTCCATCCCTCCAAAGAGTCAAAGTTATACAAATGATTACGATGCCCTTCGTCTAAAAGCCAAAAAATTAATTAAATGCAGTAAGAAAAACCTTGAGGCACATATTGCAAGTATCAGTAAATCAAATCCCAAAGAATTTTTCAGTTACATAAGAAGCAAAAAGGTAATAACTCCAACAATCGGTCCCTTGATCACAGATAACGGAGAGCACAATGATGATGAAACTGTGATGGCAAAAATTCTTAATACATTCTTCGCATCAGTATTTACAACAGAAAATATACATATGATTCCTGCTGTTTCCCTCATTCCTGTAGAAGAGGGCAACATAATTACTAACATCACAGTTAGCGATCGCGACGTACTCTTGCAATAAACAAATTAAAAGATAATAAAACACCAGGACCGGACAAAATATCTCCACGTGTATTGAAGGAACTACAGAATGAAATATCAAAACCTTTGTCTGAACTTTTCAACTTATCACTTAAGAGCAGTAACATGAATGGAAGCTTGCCAACGTAACCCCAATATTCAAAAAGGGCAACAGAGCCCAACCAGAAAACTACCGCCCAATTAGTTTAACATTGGTGGTTTGCAAATCGCTCGAAACTATTATCAGAGACAAGTTTGTGAAACACTTAGAAACAAACAATCTCATCAAAGATTCGCAACATGGTTTTCGTAATAATCGCTCTTGCCTCACAAATCTGCTGGACTTTTCAATGATATACTGAATATGTATAATGAGACTAAATCTGTTGATGTGGTCTACCTAGATTTTCAAAAGGCCTTTGACAAAGTTCCACACAAAAGACTCCTTCAGAAGCTAAAGGCACATGGTTTCAGTGCAAATGTTCTTGGTTGGGTAGAAAATTGGCTCTCTGGACAAAAGCAAAGAGTTGTAATAAATGGAAAAGAGTCAGACTGGATAGACGTTACAAGTGGAGTGCCACAGGGTTCCATGTTAGGTCCTATTCTTTTCTTAATATATGTAAATGATATTGACGAAGGATTGTGCTGTAAGATTTCAAAATTTGCTGATGATACTAAAATAGGTAACAGAGCAGATACAGTACTGCAAAGGCAAGCAATTCAGCGAGATCTTGATCAGCTGTTTAACTGGGCCCAAGTTTGGCAAATGGATTTTAATATTAATAAATGCAAAATGCTAAACATTGGCAGTAAAAATATAAGAGCTAGTTATAGCATGAATAATGTCCAACTTGATAGGGTAAACTACAAAAAAGAATTAGGAGTTATAATAACAGACGATTTGAAACCAAGCAAACAATGTACAGAAGCAGTGAAAAAAGCCAACAAATTGATTGGATTCATATGCAGAGCATTTGAATATAAGTCCGATAATATCATCCTCACTTTGTATAATTCCTTAGTACGCCCGCACTTGGAGTACTGCGTTCAGTTTTGGTCACCATATTATAAAAAGGATACGGAAAAGCTTGAAAGAGTGCAGCGAAGGATGACAAAAATGATACCTAGATTGAGAAATAAACCGTACGAGGAACGTCTTAGATTGAGAAATAAACCGTACGAGGAACGTCTTAGATTGAGAAATAAACCGTACGAGGAACTTTTAGAAGCCTTGAATCTCTTTACCTTAACTAAACGGAGGATACAAGAAGATTTAATTCAAGTAATCAAAATATTTAAAGGACAAGATAACATGGCTGTTAATAAATACTTCACAGTTGATCACTCGAATTATACTAGAGGCAATGGGCATAAAATAATTGGCAAATGATTCCAGTCACATGAAGCTAAGCATTTCTTCTTCAGTAGAGTTGTAAATATATGGAATAAATTGCCCTCCAATGTAATAAATTGTAATACAGTACTAACCTTTAAAGGTCGCCTGGATAAATATATGTTGTCTAACCCCCAGCTTACTATGTTTACTCCCGAATAAAACACTTGTATAAATTTTTATTTTATTCTATTCTTTTAGAGCCTGGATTAATTTACTAAATGCAAATATATGCACAGTGATGATGTTTTCAGTTTCTTCCCGCAGAGTCCAACTGAGACCACAGGATCACTATATTTACGTGTATCTGTAACTTTTGAATTCCTGCAGAGTCCAACTGAGACCACGAGATTATTAGCTATATTCACGTGTATCTGTTTCTTTTGAATTCCCACAGAGTCAAACTGAGACAACGGGATTACTGTATTCACATTGTTATGTCTAAAGAGTCTCATCGTCCGTAGACGCCCCGTTAACTCAGTGTACCCTTACATAGTATCATGCATTATATATTTATTCGATTATTCATTGTACTTTACTACTTCTCTTTCAGGTTATTCATACTGGTAGCTTATAGATAATGTATTAGAGAATGTAGCTTTTCCTTTTCAGTCTTTCCTATGAAATTTCCATGTCAGTTTTTCCATGCTGCATAGTGGTCTTTCTCATTTTTTCTTGCCAGTTTTAATTGGAGGGTTTGGAGGCGGGGGGAGCCTTCTTGCTTTACTATCCTTATCCTTCAGCATGTAGAGTTAGATCCTGTAGTCATAGTCTACTCCTGTAGTCATAGTCTACTCTGTAACAAACAGCCTCAAAAGGACCATAAGGTCTGTTGCTGTTTGCTTTCCTATGTACTCCATCTCATCCTCAGCCTCCCCCTCCCTCTCGCCCCCTCTACCTCACTCACATACACTCTCCTCGTCAGTCTTTCACTCTCCATCCTCTCCACATGCCCAAACCACCTTAACGTGTTTCTCCTAACACTTCCTATCACGTCCACAACCACACCACAATGCTCCTTCACTTCCTCATTTGTTAACCTGTCTCTCCATGTGACTCCACATGCTCCTTTCAAATAACTCATTTCCACTGCTCTCACTCTTGACTTCTGTCCTTCCAACAGGGTCCAAGCTTCACTTCCATATGTTAGAGTTGGTATCACAATACTGTCATGTAACAACTTTTTCACTTCCATGCTTTCCTCCCTGTTTCTTATCACTGCTTTCAACGAACCAGCAACCGTCCTTCCCTGCTGCACCCTTTCAAGCACTTCACCCTCCAGACTTCCATCCTTACTCATCACACTGCCCAAGTACTTAAATGCACTCACATTCTCCATATCCTCCCCATTCGGTCTCACTGTACATTCGCTGGCTTCACTTCTCTTGAAGACCATCACTTCAAGAATATTAGAGGTAATAGAAGATCTTGTGAACTACAAAATCGTAACGAGAAAATGTAATAAAGACATGCAAAAGAAACTCACAAGAATAAAGTGTAAAATTCAGTTTTGCAACAGGCATAGAAAAATTGGAACTGAATACTTTTCAAGTCTTCATATATCATAGAGAGCATTCCTACTGGATTAAAAAATAAAGAAACCCCAATGATCGTATATCAGTATGGTCCAACTGTAAGAGGAAGATTATTAAATTATATAAAGACTATTGAAGAATTAGGTCTTAAAGAATGGCTAGACAAACTCATGGGTGTGTTACGATTCAAAGTTCATTGACATTCATCATCAGCATGTAATAACAGGTAACCTAGACATACTAAAAAATATGAAAACTAATGAAAAAAGGTTTGAATGATTGAGAAGTTAAAGAAATCAGTTGGAAACATGTGAAAGAAAATGTTAACACTGCAGTCAAAGAATGTGCTGCAGAATGGTGTAATCTAGAAGGATTTAATTAATGTTTTATGATGGAATGGAAAGTAAAACTCATGCAAAAAGTTGATGAAAAAATCTGCAAACTCAAGAAGCACTATTCTAGATGGAGAATGCCAAAATCAGTACTCAAAGATAAGGAAGCAATGAAGGATCTTGAAGACTTGCACAAGTTGTAAGTTTTGGTCCCAGTAGACAAAGCACATAATAATATAGCAATCATCTGCAAAGTAAATTACATAAAAACACTTTTACAAGAATTGGGCATGAGAGATCAAGTCTCCGAATCGTATACAACAGTTAGTAGTAAAGAGAATACGATAGCTGAAAAGCAGTCAACATACTCGTCTGGTCATGGATTCGAGGTAGATGATGATGATAAAAAATTACCATACATACATAGTATAGTAAAAATGCATAAAGACCCTGTAAAATTCAGATTCATAATTTCTTCCAGAGTAAGTGCAGCAAAATCCCTTGGGAAAAAAAAACCATCACACATTTATAAATTGATTTACAAACAGCACAAAAGATATTGTTATAAACTAAATTTATATACAAGAATCAACCGTATGTGGATATGTGATAACTCAAATGTGCAGAAAGGATATTGATTCGATCAGTCACGAAAGGATTGAATAAGAATTTGATCGCAGTAGGTGAACACGAAGGATACTGGGTAAATAAAAGAGATGGCAAAAACTTGACGTTCTCAGAGGATTAGATAATAGATATGACAAATTACATTGTAGAAAACTGCTTTTTTACTTGTGGAAATATGCTTTTCAAACAGTTCATAGTAATACCCATGGGAACAGACCCAGCCCCATTCATGACATCTATGCTTACGCTATATAATTATAAATTCAAGTGGATGGAACAAATGTCAAAAGTTCACTATGCACTAGAGAAGAAATTTAACAAAACTAGACGATTCATTGACGATTTAGTATCCTTAAACAGTGATGGAGAAATGAATGTTAGGATTAAAAAAATACAGTATATCCAGAAGCACTAGTATTACATAAACAAAATACTGACAGCTGCCTAACAAGCTTTTTGGAAATTAATATCAAAATAGAAAACAAAGTAATATCAACAAAACTCTATGATAAAAAGAGATGATTATAATTTTGAAATTGTATCATACCCAGATGTCAGGAAACATACCTAGAATTCCAGCGTATGGTATATAGGCAAGTACAGATTTGGAAAACTTTACTACAAGAATTCAACAGATCACAGGAAAATTCCTCAGTCAAGGATTTTTCAAAACAGAATTACATAAGACATTGAAGAAAACATATCATCGTCACTATAGCTCCTTCAAAGACCTGAAAGGAGGAATACATAGTCTTACAAGAGAACTACTTGATACTACTACAGATACAATAGTATCCCAGGGCTGTCGTTGGACAGAGAGTGCTCATGGGATCCCCCCCTGGTTTTGTAGCAGATTAAGACCGACTACAAGAAAAATCAATTATACCTACCAATTTAGACTCAGCTGGATGCTACTCAGTTGACCATAACAAACTCTTCCTCACAATTACAGTGAACAGTTATGCCTACCAATTTAAACTCAACTGGGTGAGAGTTAATCGACAATGACAGCAACAAACCATTCCTACCAAACTGAACTCCACTGGAAATGGCATATTTGGCCTAACTTTTCATATGTGTGTGTGTGTGTGTGTGTGTGTTCTTACCTAATTGGATTTTTACAGGAATTAGTCAAGCTCATACTGTCCCGTGTATTGAACCATTTTTATCATACATATCCTTAAATTTATGAATGGTTTCGGCACATACAATTTCATTCACTGATCTGTCTATCTATCCTCTCTATTGCCAGACACCTTAATCCCGTAAGGGGTGGCCACAAACAAATCGCCTCCATGTCGCTCTGTCTCCCGCCATTTCACTGCCCTGCTCCCAGCTCACACCCCCCTCTCTCATATGCCTCTCCACTCCATCCCTCCATCTCATCCTTGGCCTCCCCCTCACTCTGACTTCACTTCTCTTGAGGACCATCACTTTACTCTTCCCTACATTCACCTTTAGATTCCATTTCTTACACACACTCCCAAACTCATCTACCAAGCTTTGCAGTTCCCCTTCGTCTTCATTCACCAACACAGTATCATCTGCAAACAATACAGGGAGTTTCCCAAACACTGCCCTCTCTCACTAGGGCTGCTCCAACATCCACTGCCCGACCTTGTATCTCTTTTATAACCCCATCCATGTACAGATTAAACAACCATGGAGACATGACACATCCTTGTTTCAGTCCAACCATCAAATGGAAAAATTCACTCAGTTCACCATCTCCATGCACTGCAGCCTTAGCACCCTCATACATACTCTTCACGGCCTTCAACAAATTCCCATCTGCTTCATATATTCTTAATACTTTCCACAGTCCTTGTCTATCCACCCTGTCATATGCTTTCTCCAGATCCATGAAGGCTGCATACAACTTCTTTCCCTTCTCTAGAAACTTTTCCACTAAGGATCTGAGAATGAACATCTGATCTACACAACCTTTTTGCTTCCTAAAACCTCCCTCCTCTTCTCCAACTAATTCCTCTGTTATTTCCCTAACTGTCAATAAGTATCCTGGCATATACTTTTCCTATTACACTAAGAAGGCAAATGCCTCTTTGATTACCACACACTTCTTTTTCCTTTTTTTCTTATTACAGGGGAATAATTATACTTGACTTCCAATCCTCCGGGACCCTACCTACCTCCCAGGCCAATCTGCACACCTTCCACATCCATTCTCTTACTATCTCTCCCCCATGCTTCAGCATTTCACCACACACTCCATCAATTCCTGGGGCTTTCCCCATTTTAACATTCTTCATTGCTTCCACCACTTCCATCCTACTGATTTCTTCCTCTCTTCTCACAACCCTCCTTCTCCCCGCCATTCCCCAGCCACCTATACTTGCATTACTTTCATTCTCTATGTTCAACAATTCATTAAAGTGTTCTCTCCATCTGTTCACTTTTTCTCCCTTCTCCACCAGTAATCTACCATTTCAATCTTTCACACTTCAACTAACTTTTTTGGCACCCTGTCTAACTCTCTTTACCTCTTTCCAGAACATTTTCTTACATTCCCTCCACTTTACACTCAAATTCCATCCAAATTCCTCATCCATTCTCTTCTTACTCTCTCTTATTAATCTTTTCACCTCTCTCCTCCTCTCTGCATATAACTCTCTCTTCTGTCTCTCAACTTCTTCGACGCCCCTGTTCCTCATCCACTCATTATATGCTTTCTTCTTTTGTGCCACAGACTCTTTCACCTCTTCAGTCCACCATGCTGTTCCCTGAACCTCATTTCGTCTTCTCCTCACCCCACACACCACCTCACGTGCTTGCACAGATTTCTTCTGTGAATATCCCCTTCCATGTCCCCCATCTGCTCCAATCTATATTTACCCAATCGCTCCTCCATTTCCCCTTTATATTCTGCCTTTTTTTCCATCCTCTTGTAACTTTTATACCCTTCTTGTTAGAACTCCTTCCTCCTGTCCTTCCCTTCTTCTCTTTCTCCATTTTGTTTGGACTTTGATTCTGACCGCCACCAAGTGGTGGTCCGAAAGTCCGCTTCCCCAACCTCTGTACGCTCTTGCATCCATTACACACCTTCTCATCCTTTCATCCACAAACACATAATCAATCATTGCCTCCGTTCATTGAGTTCACCATTCACCCTTCTCATCACTCGCCATGTATACCTGTGGATCATCTTGTGCCTGAAGAGGGTATTTGCTATCACCAACCCCCTCCCGGCACAAATGTCCACTAAAGCATTGCCATTCTCATCCATCTCTGCAGGCACACCCCACTCACCAACAACTCCATCCTCATTCACATTCCCTACTTTTCCATTCATATCTCCAATCAAAAGCATTCTCATTCCTTTCAAACTTTTCCAAGCACACTTCCACATTTGTCCAGAACTCCTCTCTCACTCTGCTTACACGATCTTGCATTGACGCATGCACACACACAATCGCCTACATTTGTAGTCCAACTTTCACTCTTACCCACACAATCCTTGAGCCAGTTGATCCACACTCTCTTATATTCTCATTCCATCTGTTACTTACAACAATACACACTCCTTCTTTTGCCCTCTCATTCTCACCTACTTCCCCGTGTATACCCCATCCATACTCCCATTCTCTCACACTCTTACCTCCTCCATTTAGTTTCAGTTAATCCACATACATCCATTTTTGCACCCTCAAGCACTTGTACAATCTCTTTTTCTTTCACCTCATCATTTATTCTCCTTACATTCCATGTCGCTATCCATACCAAGTCCTTTGTTCGGTCCTTAGTCGTCATCTTTTGGTCAGTCCTCAATCTCTCTCTCTTTCACCTCATCATTTATTCTCCTTACATTCCATGTCGCTATCCGTACCAAGTCCTTTGTTCGGTCCTTAGTCGTCATCTTTTGGTCAGTCCTGGTCGGAGCTTCTTGTTTTTATTTTTAGTTAGTTGTTTTACAGGGTGGGGCACTAACCCACTGATCAATTGCTTTATTTGGGAAACCGAATTTCCTTACGTCTTTATCGCCTTTCCTTTTATGTAGTTTTTTGCAGTGTTCTCTTGCTGATGCTTCCCCACAGGTTATATATTCATTTATGTCTATTTTCTTTTTCCCTGAGATGAATTTATATAGCATAATCATATCTCCTCTTTTCCTTCTCTCCTGTAGCATTGGTAGATTCAGTTTTTCTAGTCTTTCTTTGTAGCTTAGATATCTTAAGCTTGGTACCCATCTTGTAGCTACCCTTTGTATGTTTTCAATCTTATCTATGTGTTTTTTGAGGTGAGGATTCCAGGCTACTGATGCATACTCCAGGGTTGGTCTGATGAATGTTGTTGTTATCTTTCTCAGCATGTCATCATTTATATATACAGTAAAACCTCGATATAACGGACTTCAGTAGACCGGAATTCGCTTTTATCGGACTCGAGGAGCTAAATTCCTATATATCGGAAAAAGTCCGATAAAGCCAGAAGCAGTCCGGACTGCCTGACCACTTCAGCTATGTTCACCACAATAAGGTAAATAAAAGACACGTTTATCAGTGTACAGTACAGCATTATTATACCATTTGATTAATGTAGTGAAGGTATAACATAGTACAGTACTGCAATGGTAGTGAAAACAGTTTAAAAACCACTGGTGCAATCCGGACTAATGTCTGATATATTGGAAAAAGTCCGAATTAGCAGGGGAAAGTCTGGATGTCGCTTTTATCGGAATTTCGCATTTTTTGGAATGGTTAAGGCCCCAATTAGTCCGTTGTAGTGAGGTCTTACTGTATATGAATGATATTCTCATATTATCAAGAATTGTATACATGTTATGAACCTTCTCGCTGATGTGGTCAGATGGAGAGAGAGAGAGAGTGTGTGTGTGTGTGTGTGTGTGTGTGTGTGTGTGTGTATTTACCTAGTTATAGTATACAGGATTTGAGCTAAGTTTGTGTTGTCCTGTCTCCATCTCTTAAATAATCCAATGTACTTTTAAACACAGAAATGTTCTTTTGCTTTCACCACTTCAGACTGTACCAAATGTCTATACTTCTGTCAGGGAAACTAAATTTTTTCATGTCACTGAAGCATGTACTCTTTAGTTTATGTTCATGTCCTCTTGTCATTCCATCATCATCCACAAACAGTTCTTGTCCATCTGCCCTTTCCATTTTTCTGACACTTTTAAACACTATAATCAAATATTTCTCTTCTCTCACTGAACAGTGGTAACTTCAGATTTTTCAATCTCTCTTCATAAGACAATTCTCTCAAATTTTGGTAACATCCTAATTGCCATCCTCTACATTTTTCAGTTTCTTTCATGCTTCAAATACGGTGACCTTATCAATGCTGCATATGCTGATTTCAGTCTTATCATGGACACAGTTATATCTGAACATTTCCTGCACCAGATAGCTGAAAGCTACTCTCATGGCTATCAGTCTATATGCTCCTTCAGTGATCTTGTTCATATACTTCTCTGGTGATAGATTATCTTGTATGGTCCTTCCTAGATCTCTGTCTCCCCTTGCTGTGCTGATCCTCTCTCTTCCCATTTTATACTCATAAGTAGGTCTTTTGTCACTTAGGGTATTCCCATTTCTAGTTTTTTTTTTTTTTTCAATAAACTTCATTTTCAGAGTTTGGATCCAACTTTGTAACTTATCCAAGTCATTTTGCAACTCCTTACATCTGTCACCATTCTGGATTCGCTTCATAATTTTTGCATCATCAGGAAACATATTCAGTAACTGCTTAATTTAAACCTTCAGGTGGGTGGGTCTGTGCATGCGCATAGCATTGAAAGTACTTATTAGAACTAAGAATGCCGTGTAGAAAACTCACCTCAGGTGTAGTGATGCAGCCTGGGAAAGTCATTAATTACAGAGAAAGACAGGTTTTGGGATGAGCTGAATAAAGTAGTAGGAGAGATGCCCAGGAGTTATGAAGTGGTTTTAATGGGTGATATGAATGGGAGAGTAGGCACTGGTCCTGTAAATGATATAATAGGTTGTAATGGGGTACCAGGAGAGAATGATAATGGAAAGTGACTGAAGGACTTGTGTCAAGAAAAGAGGTTGTGCAGATGCACATAAATATACATGGTACAGAGGGAATGGAGATCGTATTGAAAGGAGCCTGATTGATTACATGCTTGTAGAGAAGTTGATGCTTGGAAATGTTCTGATACGAGGGCAGTAAGAGCAAGACGAGGTTTGTCAGACCATATGATTGTGGTACGCAAGATCAAGCTGAGAGGAGTGAGGTGAACCTGAAGAGAGAGGAGCTGTCAGGAAGGAGACTGAAAGCCGAGAAGCTGAGGATTAAAGAAATGGCAGATGAACCCAGGCCTAAAGTAGGGGAGGAGTTAGAATCAGTGAACTGGAATTAAATGGATCTGGACAACTTGTGAATGTATATAGCAGTTGCCTAGTTAGGACTGCCAAGGCAGTGTATGATGTGGCAAGGGTAACAATGAAGAAGAAAGGTATGGCATGGTGGGATGAAGAGGTTGAGTGAACAGTGGAGGAAAAGAGGAAAAAGTTGCTAGAGTGTATGCAGGACAAGAGTTCAATTGAAAGAAGAACTGAATATATTGAGAGCAAGAAGCACATAAAGAGATTAGTGAAGAGGAGAAAGGAGGAGGTAAATGATGATCTGGGAAGAAAAATAAATGCAAATTAATGTGAAAATAGGAAGTTATTCTGGAAAGAGGTGCAGAAATGTAGAAGTGACAGTGGAAGGAAGTGTTAAAGTGTGAAGGATGTAAGTGGTAGATTACTAACCCATGGGGATGAAGTAAGGTCCAGAGGGAAAGAATATTTTGAAAGTCTGATGAATGGGAATGGAGAGAGTGGAGCATCTTTAAACATGATTGGTTTGGAGGGTGTGCAGAGAAGGAATGCAGTGCCAGGAAACATGACACTGGTAGAAGTGAATAATGTTGTGAAACTGCTGAAAAATTGGAAAGCAGCTGGTGTTGATGAGGTGTATGCAGAGATGATTAAGGCTAGTGGAGAGAGCAGAATGATACAAGGAGGCATGGATCAGTGAAACTGTGACAGTAGAGTGAAAAAAGGCTGTGATTGCACCTCTGTACAAAAATAAGGGTGAGTGAAGTGAGTGCAAGAATTATTGTGGCATAAGTCTATTGAGTGTTGTAGGGAATGTATATGGAAAAATTATTATAGAGAAAGTAAGATAGATATCAGAAGGCCTGGTGAGTGATGAACAGGGCTGCTTTAAGAGTGGCAGAGGATGTGTGGGTCAAATATTTGCAGTGAAACAGATAGTGGAGAAGGCATGTGAGAACTATAAGGTGTTTATGGCATTTTTTGATCTGGAAAAAGCATACGACAAAGTAGACAGAGAAGGATTGTAAAAGGTTTTGCGAATGTGTGTTGTAAGCTGCTAGGTGCCATTAAGAGTTTTTATGATGGTAGCAAGGCATGTGCAAGGGTACATGGGCTTGCAACAAGGTTGTGTGATGTTCCCATGGTTGTTCAGTATATATATGGATGGGGTGATGAGAGAAGTAAAATCACGAGTAATGAAGAGAGGGATGGCATTGGTAATGAATGATGATGGATGGAATATCTCAAATCTGATGTATGCTGATGATCCAATACTACTTGCAAATACTGGACAAGAGCTTGGTAGACTAGTGAAGAGTTTTGTAGATGTCTGTGAGCGTCGCACCATGAGAATAAATGTAGAAGAGGGTAAAGTGGTGTTTATTGAGAGAAAAGGTGACTCCCGGTGTGATGTGATGGTGAACGGGGAGAGACTGGAATTGATGAGAGAGTTCAAATACCTGGATACAGTGATAGAAAAGAGAGGAAAATGAGCAAAAGAAGTGAAAAGTAGAGTTACACAAGGAAGGAAAGTAGCTGGTGCTATGAGGGCCTTGATAAGAAACAGAGGCTTGAGTATTGCAGCAGTGCCTGGCTTACATGAAGGAGTGTTAGTGCCAATTTTAACACAGGTGTGAGACTGTTGTGGCATGAAAATGAAAAGTCAGGAGTAAGAGCAGTGGAGGTGGGACTGTTGAGGAATGTATGTGGATTGCGGAGAGTGGATAGGATACGGAATAGTGTGATTCGTGAAAGGTGCGGGGTGAGGATGTCTGTGGACACCAGAATCAAAAAGAGTGTACTGTGATGGTATGGTCATGTGTATAGAATGGATGACAATAGAGTGGTAAAAAAGTTATATCTGAGCAAATTTGATGGAGGGAGGAGGTGAGGTAGGACAAGAAAGTGGAGAGATATGGTTGATGAGTGTGTAAGGAAAAGAGATATGAAAGTTGGTGAGGCAAAGGGACTGATGAGAGATTGAGCTGGCTGGACGAATTTTGCACGAAGAGGTGCATTACCAGGGATTTGGTACCCCTTTTTAACGTGACAGTATTCAGATTGACTATCAGATAGGTATACTGTATGTGAAGCTACAGTACGTGGTGAAACCTTTTGGCTTATCAGATGGAGCCAGGATTCTGTGGGCCTGAATGATGAGTGAATGGAAACATGGCCCATTGAACAGGGCAAACTTTGGCTGTCTGGATGCTGCTTCTCCTCACCCTGCCCTAGGGTGAGAAAGGAGGTCCAGATGATGATGATGATGATTTATTTTATATGCAAGAATACTTCAAGTGATAATTAGTGTAAGAGCAGTAATTAACCAGTTATGGTACTGGTCCATATCTGCCCTGGTGGGTGGTCCAAGTTCACTGTGGTATCATGCATGAAATGAACCACATAATAGCACTGATAATGCGATAAGAAGAGATGGTTGCTTATATTGTAACCCACTGTGTACTGCTGTAGCCTTGATGCCACAGTAGTGTGAGCAGTTTTCAGTCAGAGGCTTAGACATTTTTATACAGTTTTTCATTTTGTGGCCCAGTTTGCCCCAGCTAATGCTCTTCCTTACTTAGTGCCATATTTTAATTTCTCAGAGGAAGAAAATTACTCAAGATTGTGACAGAGAGCATCCATAGGTAAAATGACCTACACATTCTAGTGTGGTCCATGATCTTTTAAGCTTAACATAATGTGCATTAATTTGACAGTTATTGGTGAATACTGAGGGGAATTGATGTCTGGTCAGAGTATGATATGTTAATGAAGAAAAAAAAATATTCATAATATTTGTCTCACATGGTGAACCATGATGCAAGACACCAAAGTAAATAGATAAATCCTGGTAAATATTTCAAACAAAGTTAAAAGAAAAAATAAAAGTATGGGAATCACTTTCAAGAGCTTCAGTCCTTGCTGTAATCATTCCCATAATGAACTTTGTTTGGTGTCATATTTTCCATAATTATGTGTGTATTATGTGGTATATCCACTGCATGGTCTCTTGCTAACTCCTTCTCAAAATTCTTAAACCTAATTTTCTGTCTACCTACTTAACCACTTAACCACAGGTCATCACTCTCGTGACGGTCGTTGGCAGTGGATCAAACCGCACGGTGTCACTTTGGTGATTCTGTGTTGTTTTGAATTCGCCGGGGCTTTCAAAATATAAATATATATAAGAAAGTAAGGGAGAAGCCTGAGTGATATTTCTGTTCACTTGGAACTACCTAATTTATTATGTATTGTCTAGATTTCCTATGACGTATTTCATAGCGTATACATTAGCAGCTGACATTTTCAACCCTTGGCTACCTAGATACGTACCTCATTCAGTTCAATGTCGTCCTTCTAGGTGGAATCACGTCGCTGTCGCGCCCCTCCATTTCCGCCGCTTTTGCGGCCATTGTAAAAGGCCCTGTGACCTTTACCCCTACTAAACATCGTGTGGGAAGCGGTAAATGACTGTAGATACGTAATCCCTCCATTATTCGGATGTCCAGTACTCGGACATACTCACTTTTCGGATATTGTGGGCTGCCCAACCCCCAATATGCCCAAAAAATTGAAAAAAAATCGATTTTTTGGGACCGCATCAGTTTGAATTTCCCGCCCACGCCGATCGGCTATGTTTACGCTCGTGGCGCCTGTCTGTTGGTCGCCATTACCCACTCAGCTACTGCCTCGTGAACACCTCCGACAATGGCAGCCGAAGTGATTGCTTTTGTGTTGATACCGTACCTCCTACAGTGCTTGATACTGCTCTTCACCTTCTTCATCATGTGTGTGATGATGGAATTTACTGTTATGTACAGTGCAGTGAAGTGATGTGATTCCAGTTATAAAAAAAAAAAAAAAAACATTGTGGAAAGTGTTGGTAAGTGCTGGTAATTCTCAGTTGGAAAGGTGTGTCAGGTGCAAGGTCTTCCTGTCAGAGTCTGAGATGATAGAGTGGGTTATTACATCAGGACAGCAGCTTCTTGTTCGTAAGTACCCTGACTTCATGCCTAACCTGTTTTCATCATGCTGTAAATGTGTTAAAAAATTACCAAAAATCGTTTCGTTTCGTTTCGTTTTTGAGGGCTCCAACATGCTTGCATGTGTCGGCCTTGGTCACCTAATGGTGGC
>JAGKTI010006139.1:26719-41860 GCA_018397915.1 Birgus latro | reverse complement strand
TTCGTCGTCGGGACTAGTAGAGAGGCTCCTAGTGACTTAGCAAGATACGGAAGGAGAGAAGATTTTAATATTTAAATATGTTTATTGTATTAAGTGATAAGATACTAATGTAACAGTGTAACATAATCTAAATAATTGAATAAAAGAGAGTGCTTTAGCTATAACAGTACTAGTATGTATTTAAAGGATTAAATATATAAGGTTGACTTTAAAGCCCGGGATAAAAGAATGCTTTAAGTAATACAGTGTTAGTAATTAAGTGAATTAAGTGTAGATGATTAACTGCGGGGGTAATAAACGGTATCCAGCACGGAACATTTAAGTGAAGTGAAATGAGGTGGAAAAATACCTCATGATTTTCATGTGTGTAAATATATTGTAGATAACATTTTGATAATTAAAACCAAGAAAAACCATATCATTTTCATTTCTTCCAGTTCCCAGTTCTGAGTATATATGAATAGTGAACATCGAAGTCGCGCATGCCAGTGTCTATTGTTTCACGCCACCAAAGTAATAAATAAGGGAGGATAATATTCCTGGGGTAAATATCATTGTTGTATTCAAGGGGGGCACGACATACTGAACTACTGCTGTTGGAGTCTGTGGCAGTGTGGGACAGGGACATGACTGCATTTGGAGGGGCATATTTTAAATACCTTAAAACAGGTCTAGTATAAAAAGAATATTGTCTCTGATAAAAGTCTAGTAGGCTACCCAAATAACAGCAAAGTCAAAATGCCATATTTATAACAAAAAATCAAACTTTTTGTGCAACCTCTGAAATTTGTTGAGGTAAAGTTTTGCCTTTGATGTCTGTTTTAAACACCAGCAGCCTTGTGGAGCAGTACTTTTTAGGCATTTTTTTTTTTTTTGTGTATTATTAATATTGTGGACCACCCTACTATACACACTCACCAGAAAGTGCTCGAAGCCTCTAAGCACCATGCATTCTGAAAAACAGGTGTACCACTCCAGTTATATATATGCATCATCCTCGTTATGTGTATGTATATACTGTATGCCCCCCCCACCACTGTGTGCCCCTGTTGGAACTGCAGACGTCATCAGCGTTCCCAGGCTTGACCAGACAATTAGAAACATATGTACAGTCAGTCGAGGGCTAACTCTGATACGGACAACTACTGTCCCCGTGCTCCACAATTAAAGGCCGTTAATAGCTACTCCAGGACTTTCCTTCCACCATCAAGAGGGTGTAACAAACATTTACTCGATCGGTAGAGAGTTGGCTTGCAGTCCCGTGGGACCCAGGTTCGAATCCTCGCTGGTGCAGGGAACAGTTTAAGGATTTGAATTTCATTAAATCAGGCTTTGCTGATCTACCAGAAGACCCGCCGACATGTCGTAAAAATAACCCCGCTAATACCAATACACCAGTCCTGTATGAGACAGCCCTAGCATGTATTCAATATGGATGGTGGGTGTAGAGGTGTATGGTATGTAGGAGGACGACTGGGCCTTGATAGCAGGCTGTAAAGCCAATGCCCAGAGTCGGACACAAAAAAAAAAAAAAAATTGGTAGCAGCGGTGTCTCGGACCATTGTTTCTGACCGCCTCCTAACCACAAACAACTCCTTGACTCCCCGCATCACACAGCCTCGCCATCTCACTGCCTCATGGCGTAATACCGGCTAATACCGGCTCTGCATCTACAGGTGTCCACTTTCCCTCACCAGTGCTGTTCTCTACACCGACCACAACCCCGCCCAGGCCGTGACTATCGACGCTGCCACCCTCTGCACCTGTCTTACCTATTCTGACACCTGTTCAGACACCTGTTCATCTCCCGATGGCCCTCTCCAGCGTCTGCCGTTCCCCCGACGTTACCCTCTGCATTTGCCACATCAACACCCTCTGCATCTGCCACATCTGCCACCAACCAGCTTTGCACCTGCCTGTGGAGACATTTGCCCTTGCTCCGCCACTCACCCTTCCACCCCTCAGTGCCTCCCATCAGGTCCGGATTAACCAGCCACCATGCCAAAACCCTCCTATTCATGTATTGACTCAAGACCAGCGAGCCACTCCACCTCTTCCGAGACTCATCCTACATACCTACTACAGGACGTATTCACAACCAGTCTCATCCACCACGCCCATCTGCCTCTGACGCTGACCACCACGTGACCTCCCCGTTCACCCCCACTACCGTCTCCCGCCAGCTGATCCACGCTCTCGCCTCTCCTCTCCAGCCCTCTCCACTTCGTTCACAACTCAGCTGTGTAACTATAATAGTATACCTTCAACCGCCCATTATTGACTTTCTTTAGAGATTATCCTCCGATTTCCTCTACAGATTGTGTATTATTGTCATCATTCATCTCCACCCCTCACTTCATACTCACCTTCACTGCCTTTCTTTATTATTCATCTCCCATTTTACCTTCTGTTTATTACGACCCGCATCCCGTCATCTCCATACATTTCCCATTCCATTCTCATGGTGCATTTTATCATCTTCATACTGTAAATATATATCTATCACTCCTCATCTCTCATCTTACATTACGTTGCCAGACTACATGTCATACTTTCAATATAAGGAACTTCCTCCACCCACTCTCAGCCAAGAAACAACCAGTGCTCACACTCCACCCGCCGAGGACAATTCACTGACTCATCTACATAGTGGACGCACGTACCCACGACCCGGCTCCCAGCCTACCGCTTCATTACTCGCCACTTCATTACCTGTCTCCCAACAAACTTCCCCTCCAGATACTATCCATCCAGATGCCTCAACCTCTACCCCTGCTACTACACAGTCTTCTTCTCTCCCTATTCCTTCCACTATCATCACCTCTCCTGCCCCACTTCATCTCCCGTCTACGCTACATATATCTACTCCTACCTACTCTCTCTCTCAATCCCCTACTTCAGTTACTTCCACGCATCCAACCATGACCCAAACAACCCCTACTCCACAGTCTATCTATCTCGACGATACCAATCATCTCAAATTTACCGGCGAGGACTCCATTTGATCTGTTTATGATTTCCTCAGAGAGGTCGAAACCAACATCCACAATCGGCGGATTACAGATAAATCGGATATCGGATCCACGATCCGTACTGGACATTTTGATGGCATAAAAACCTTCGATGATTTCCGTAAGGAACTCATAACACTTTGTTGCCAGCATTCCAATGCCGCATCTCTCATGGGGTTCACTAATCTCCTCACCCAGATGGATGAGGATTTGCAAGTCCCCCCCAACATGCCAAACTGCGCAAAGCAGCCGCTGCCATGAAAGCCACTAGTAGCGAGATCCGCCAATTACTTATAGGCATGAAATGGGTAGAGGAAGCGAATAGAACTCCTATGGTTTCACTCAACAACTTTGCAGATTTATTTGGTTACCTGAGATTCCTCCATTGGCTTGATTCTAAACAGAGAGAGATAGCCCTGGCGATTGGTTTCAGTCCAGAAGATAAAAATGTTCAGATCACTAAAACCATCCATGAAAGAACAGGTTCGAACCGCACGTGTCATGCCACAAACCGCCCCTTGGTCTTCCAGGTCTGTCACACTACCGCTCCCCCAGACTAAAACCGGTCCCGTTCAACGCATCGTTCTCCAACCGCCGGCCGTGATCAATCTAGCATCCGAAAGAACAGAGAGTCCTCGATCCTCTGCTAGCACTGTGGTAAACCCGGATATCGAGCAAACAGTTGTGACTGTAAACACACACGGCCTCACTCCCAAACTAGACGGCGTACGCCTTCCAGCTTGCGTCTTCCTACATGCACGTATCATAAGACTAGTACGACTCACACTACTGAGAAGTGTCGTTACCTCAACCGCCACCAGTCATTGGAAGCGCCACGCCCGTATCGGACCAATATGACGTAGCAAAAGAACACCAACTCCCCATCCACCATGTTGGACCCATAACTTCCTCAGGTCTAGTCATTCTAGGACGGAGTAATGACATACCAACGTCGTTCTTCATGGACACCGGATCTATAGTAAACTTGATTTCTGATACCTCTTTAGACATCATTCAATGCCACTGCAAACACGTCAGTTTCCTTGAGCCGCCTGACATTCGCCTATGCGGTGTAGAAGGCTCAGAGTTTAAGGTCAAGGGAAGAGTCAATTTAGAAGTACAACTAGACAGCGCCTTGCTCCCTTTCCCAATAGAATTTCATGTTACTAACGAACTGAAATATCCAGCAGATGCCCTTATTGGCTTACCCACCATGGCACAACACTCCATTGCATTATTGCCTGCCTGTAGTAGTATAGACATTTCTGGGTTCCCAGTCTGCAGTATGGAATGTCCCCGTCCTGTCCTTACGATAAATTCAGTCATTCAGTCCCCCGTGACTCTTGCACTGCCTGAGAGTACAAAACAAACCAACCCATCATCATCATAACCATCCGCAAATACAGAGATGATTCCCTCACTGACTGAGAGCAAGGACATGCATTCCTGAACACATGATGATACATCCTCTCAGCATTCAGAAAAGGCTCTCCCAGCCTCCTCTAATGACAGCACTACAGCCGACTCAGACATGACTCAGTTACCTACCTCACAGAGTCTGACTGATGTTCTCCAACACGCAGAGACGAGGTGTGCAGTAACAAATACGTGCACAATTTTGTTACCACATGAGTTCACCAAAAACTCTGTTCGTGTTGTAGGTGCGAAAGAAGGAGTGGATGTACTAACACTGCCTGAGACGTGTTGTGTGAATGGCTTAACTTATGAGTCAGCCTGGTGCACGATATTAGAGGACGGCTTATATTATCTATACTTGTTCAGTGTCGCAAATGCTCCACTAAAACTAAAAAGTGGTGTAAAGATCGGAGATTTCCTAAAATACCCAGTGGCTGTAATGGTGTGCCAGGAATTCTCTATCCCTGCTGTTCATACTGATGATGATGATAGTCAACCAACAGGTGTATGTGCCGTTAACTCTACGGGATCTGTTCCGACTGCTCACCTGACCTGCTCTCAAATCTGACTTACAAAGATTTTCCACAGCATACATCTCAACTGCTCAACCTTTTGCATGCTTACAGAAATGTGGTAGCCTTAATCAGAGAACAAATGGGCAAGACAGACTTAGTCAAACATCACATAGAACTAGTACCAGGAACTCAGCCGATTTACATACCAGCATATCGGTTACCTCACAGCTTGAGAAACCAATCAGATCAGATGGTACAGAAATGTTAGCTCAGGACATTATTGAACCCTCCGTCAGTCCATGGAATAGCCCTCTTTACTTAGTCTCAAAGATGGACGGCAACTTTAGACCAGTAGTGGACTACCGTAAAGTAAATTCCGTAACTTTTCCAGACTGTTTCCCATTACCCGTCCTTACAGATTTGCTAGAATCACTCGGTGAAAATAACGTAGTCTTTCATCCCTGGACCTCCTCAGTGGTTACTGGCAGGTCGAAATGGAAGAATCCTCTTGCCCAATTGCAGCCTTCAGCACCCCTTCCGGACATTTTCAGTTTAAGAGACTTCCTTTTATTTGAGAAATGTTCCTTCAGTATTCATGCGACTTATCCATTCGGTCTTCAGTGGCATGATGGGACACTCTTTTTGCTTACCTAGATGACATCATTGTTGTAAGTAAATCAGTCCCTGACCATTTTGCCAAACTACAAGTATTGGAATGCTTACAGCTAGCAGGCCTGAATATCATCCTCAGTAAATGTGACTTCTTGATGCAGAAAATCAGCTTTCTAGGACATGTCGTCGACGCACAAGGCATTCATACTAATGACGACAAAACCAAGGCGATCATCAATTTCCCCGAACCTAACACTACCGATGCTGTCAGAAGTTTCCTAGGCCTAAGTGGTTACTATCGCAGAATCCCTTAAAGACTATGGAAAGATCGCCGCTCCTCTACCCCACTTACTAATGAAGAATGTATCCTTTATATGGACTAACGATCAGTCACAGGCTTTCCAAACACTAAAGACAGCTCTTGTCAAGGCTCCAGTTTTAGCATTCCCTGATTATACCAAAACCTTTCTTCTATGCACAGACGCCTCAGGCGCTGGACTTGGTGCAGTTTTAATGCAACTAGATCAAGCATCCAAGAAGCGTGTAATAGTGTATGCTAGTCACGCACTTACCACCACTGAACGCAATAACAGTGTCATCGATTTTGAAGCTTTTGCAGTAGTCTGGTCCTTGAAACATTTCAGAGATATAGTATATGGTTATCCAGTGCATATCCAGACAGACCACCTTCCTCTATGTGATTTGTTTAAGGGACACAACCTCACCAGTAGGTTAGCTAGATGGTCCATCACCATCAAGGACTTCAATCCCACTTTTCAGTATGTCCCAGGAAAATCGAATGTAGTCTCCGACGCCCTCTCACATCATGTAGCCGCACCTGTCACGTCCCTGCAGCCCAAGGCCACTGACAGCACAACCTTAACATCAGAGGATGTTCAAAACTCTCAGCGCAAAGTTTCCATGTGTCCCAAGTAGTTTATTTCCTCAAATCAGGAGATGCCCGACCTTACCTACTCTACCAGTACCACTAGATGAGTTCATACTAAAAGATGGTCTCTTGTACAGAAAAACATTCCTTACAAGGAAGGATTTGCCCAACAGAGAAGTACATGAACTCGCTGTCCCTCTTCACCTGATATCTACGGTCCTTCACATCATTCATGATACACCTCACATATCCCATCCAGGTAAAGACCGATGCTTGCGCCAAGCATATCTCGAGTACTATTGGCCAACCATGCGTCGCGATATCAATGAGCACTGTGACTTGCATCTCGTGCCACCGCAACAAAGGTTCCACTGGCCACCACTCTTACAATACCCAATCCCGTCACGAACATGGGAAACGTGTCCATCGATCTTATAAAACTCCCTCTTACAGAATCAGGCACAGAGTATTTGTTTGTAGCAGTCGACCATTTCTCACGCTACTGTGTCTCGTACCCCTCTCAGATAAGAACGCGAAGAGTGTTACACGTGCCTTCATAGATCACGTAATTTGCCCGTTCAGTACACCACATACCATCCTCACTGACAACTGCACTGAGTTCAACAATAGCCTCCTGGATGAGATCTGTCGCCGCTTTAAATTTAACAAATGCAATGTCGTACCTAACCATCAAGCTTCCAATGGCCTTGTAGAGCACCACAATAGAAAAATCTTAGAGTGCCTCAGACACCTAGACTCCCATAGTTCGTCATGGGATGACTGGATTTCCCCAAGTGACATCCTCAATCAATAGCTCCATCAACGCTTCCATTGGTGAATCTCCCTTCTTTGTTCTCTTTGGTTTTGACAAACACCTACCATTCACCCAGTTATCCTCAAAGCCAGACCTGTCAGGGGAAATTTAAGTATTTCAAAAAGATAAGTGTATAATTCAAAAGGATAATGTGATATTGTATAATTCGAGTATACAATATATAGCTATGTGTGCTGAGAATGACTATCGAGTCATTTACTACGAGAGAATAGACTCGTGAAATCAAGCAGCGATTTCACTTTATGCTGGCTCACTTCACCAATTCTCTAGAGTTGAGAATTTATAGACTTTCTCAACGGTACACAGCAGAGACTAGACGCTCAAGTAGGCTGTAATATTGTACCATTGGCCTCTGAGAAAGTTAGTTTCTCCCCTTAACAATCAAAAAATGATAATAATAAAGATAAACAGGATCTTGGCTGAGCCAAACTCCTAGCTAGCACAACGGATTTAAGGATTAATGCCAAAAGCTGGCCCAAGTACCAGTCGTGATTTAATACAAAGAGTTGTGCTAACGTGGAGTAGCAAAACTATATTAAATAAGTGGGAAAATTAAACACGACTGTTACATTTAACAAAGCTCGAGAAAACGAACTGTAAATTTATTAAATTCAAGCAGATAAATTTACGTTACATGACTCCAATTCAAATCAAAGGAAGGGAAATGCACTCACTCACTCAGACAAACAGCTAAATATCTCAAAAGCTTAAGCCTAGGAAAACAAGAAAATACTAATCGGTATGGATGAGACTGTGCTGTAGTCGATCACCAAGGATTGGTGGGAGCTCGGGAACACACGCCGATACAAGCTGAGATCTGAAATCGCTAAGAAAAACGATCACTCGAGCTTTCGTATGGGCACAACCCGCTCGTTCCGTGGCTAAAGACAGACTGAGCTCTGATTTGAATACAAAGCGCGACGAGGAGCGTGTGAAGGGGCGTGGCCGGCGTGTAACGGCTCAGAGCGGGACCGACAATTCAAAAATTATCAAAATTATCGCTCAGAGGAACGCACCACCCACACACAAAAACAATCACTCGCAGGAGAATGACAAAAGTTTTGACAACTTGATGTGAATACAAGCATGTGAGCAGACGGTTTGAGAGAATGAGCAAAACATCGTACATTTCATAATAATTCGTTCCTCCCGCAAAATCACTCGATGTCACAATTTACTTTACATGATTTTACGATGCAGAAAATTCGTGACAAGACCCCATCTATAAAATGGATGATTATGTCAAAGTAAAATTGGCCAACTTCCAAACAATCCATCAGTATGTAACATCCAATCTCGCTTCATCTAAGGAGGACATGATACAACGCCAACATAAATCTGCCTCTCCTATCACTATCGACGTCGGTGATCTAGTCTATGCCCATTCCCATACGCGTACCTCTAAATTGGATGACAAATTTACCGGCCCCCATCACGTACTGAATAAAAAAGCAAACAAGTTCCACATCCTAGACCTCTCCACTACAGACACCAAGTGGGTCCATGCTGACGATCTAAAACGTGCACCGCGAGCCCTAGTGTTGGAAGACTCACTTGCAAAACCTACTGCTCTCCCTCCTACTCCACAAATCCCTCAGTCTACCCCATCTTCACCTATCCATCGGTCTCCTTCATCTCCACCTACACCTACTCATTCATCAACCAATCAATATCGATCCAAACTGTGTTCCGCCCATCAACCTCTCCAGGAACTCTCCCATTAATTCTAACCTAATCTTCTAGGTATGATGTTAACGGTCTACCTGCTGGCAGTGATGACGCTCCTAGTGTCCGGGTCCGGTGAGGACGATTGTGGAGTACTTCCTGGGGCCTTGGTCGGCTCGGGAGGCGAGGTAATGCTCGTCGAAGATGTAGTCTCCCTGTGCTACGATCTTTCTCCCCTGGCCGACGTAGCCATCGCCCTGCCTGCCTACTTGCACCAGTTCCACAAAATCAAGACCCACCTCACAGCCCTCATGAGGAAACACAACCCAAATCAGTATTTGTATCATCTTTTCCTCTCACTTTCCTGGCAGTTGCAATACATTTCTGGTAAATTCAATGAGCTCAGTGAAACATTCTCCATTCAGCCACCAGTCTTTCGTTCTCATGTGAAACGAGGTCTCTTTGACCTCAGAGGTGAGAGTCTAAGCGGCTTGTTTGGCGTCGCTACAGCCCTTGACCTTTCTGGCTTCAAATCTGACCTAGCTCATTTAGCTTCAGCACTAGAATCTCAATGCCGAGTCATCAAGGTCCAACACACTATGTTACAGAAGTTTACAGCCCACCTAAATGAAGTAACTTACACTATGAGAAACTTCACCGACATCTTAAAACAACACCTCTCAAATCTCAACATTATTTCTCAGTTTTTCTGTCTCAGACTTAACATGGATAATCTCCAACTGGCCATTGATTCTCTACTCTCTCAGATCACTACTTTGGTTCGTATCCTAGTCGATGCTATTAATGGACGTGTCACTGCAGACTTAGTACCTATCTCAGCTCTCCGCTCTGTATTAGAATAGGCTCACTCTACTTTCGATTTATCCCCAGTACTCCTCTACTCCTCTCTCGAATATTACTATCCAGTTCTCGAGGCCACTCTTCTCACCAAATACGTCGTCGTCCATATCCCTCTACTTTCTGACATCACCTTCAACCTTTTCCACATCATTCCCTTCCCCTTCCGATACAACAACTCCTTATTGCAAGGCTCTGTTCCTTCAGAATATTTCCTCCTCTCACATGACCATCACTCAGTTGCCTTCCTTTCTACCACAGACCTCTAGAAATGTTCCTCCCTCACCCCTACCTTTTGTCTCTGAGCTGCCCACCATTTCGCTACCTTCCCAAGCAGCGCTACACCCTGTGAGTCTGCTTTAGTTGGTAACCATTCCATATACTCGGCCTGTTCCTTTGTTCCAGCTCCTGTACTCCCAGTCCACCATGCTCACCTCATCCAAGTCCAGTACTTTTTCTTTACTGTTCCCATCTCTGTCACCATCATGTGTCCTGGTCCTTCGGTCCGCTCCGTCCCTGCTAGTGGTCTCTACAAAGCACCGGACTATTGTACCATCAAATCAGAGTCAGTCATCACTTACGCCCCTCGCTATCACCAAGCAGTCCGAAAACACTCCTATGACATCTTCCAACCAATTGACATACCTTCCAACCTGTCATCTGCTAATATTACCGTTGCCTCCCCCAACATGCGTATGATAACATTCCTCAACGACAGTGACTTCATTATGGATCAATTTTCTCTGGCCTTCAGCCGTTCATGGATTCATCCAACCGTTGTGTTTCCTCCTGTGGTCATCTCTTTCATAGGTTTTTTCCTCGTCCTCTGTGCAGTGCACTGTTGTGTCCGGAAAATGGACCACAGACTACAGGAAATCAGAATCGCTAATGGCATAGTACGCCCTACCAAAGACATTGAAACTACCTGTCCTTAGTGCCCTCGCATTCAGTGACTATTAACTGTGGACAGAAAAAATACCACGAGCAAATGTTGGTATATCTCTGATACGGTAATATGTGGCATATAGAAACTAACGTAGAAAACAAAACAAAAACAAAAAAAATGGAAAGACATGTGTACCCTATATCAGAAGAGTTATCTACAGTACTTATATAGGTATAAGAACCTGAATCACCCTTCTGTATCATATATCAACATACCTCCTAGTGTATCTTATATTAACATACCTTCCATTGTAACAATTTATATCCCTAGCTTACATCCCCTTGACATGGCCATGTCCTCCCTCCGACCCTTGTAACATGCTTACTCCCTACCATCCTTTGTATCATAATCCCTCTCTCCTTCCCCTTTATCATTCTCCCCACTTGTACAAACCTTCACCTCCCTTAGTCATATGAACCACCCCATATAACTCCTCTCTAGTGTCAGGAGACACCATCTCAACCACCCGGGGGAGTATTATACCACTCCCATTATATGTATGTATCATCCCCGTTATGTGTATGTATATATGCCCCCCCCCCCCACTGTGTGTCTCCGCTAGAACTGCAGACGTCATCAACGTTCCCAGGCTTGACCAGCCAACTAGAAACATTCGTACAGTCAGTCGAGGGCTAACTCTGGTACGGACAACTACTGTCCCCGTGCTCCACAATTAAAGGCCGTAAATAGCGGACTTTCCTTCCACCATCAAGAGGGTGTAACAAACATAGGAAAGAAGAGTTTAGAAATAGCTTTCAATGTTTGTAGCAGAGCTGGACACTTCCACAAACCGTGAATTCCGCAACTGTGGAAATGTGATTTCGTTTGCAGATCTGCGTTTGCTACAAATTCTACGCAAAATCGCAGTTTTGCGCTTGCGGCAGCACTTCCGCAAATGTAAATCTGCCCGTGAACATAATTGTGAACATAATTTATGCGTGGCCTAGCCCGACAGGTGTCTTCTGGTGAGCCCGCCATTCCCACACTGTTGTCATATGTACGATAAAGATTGGATATATAAGATAAATTTTCGTTCGGTAGTGTGTACGATAGCATTTTTCATTATCGTACATTTCGTACAATAAATTTACGATTCCATAATAGAGAGAGAGAGAGAGAGAACGGCTGAGTATCAGAGCCATCTCTCTGATATTCACTGGCTTTATACGAAGCTCTCAGGAAAGAAATGAAAATGGCTATAATCCAAGAGGGGGCAACGTTCGCACTCGTGATTAAATAATAAAGCATAATATCGTCATAGCAAGTCGTATTCTACTTTATATTGGAGAGTTCCTCACAACATTAACTTAATGATAAATTGTATGTGCATTCTGGAGGGTAGGGTAAGAAATAAGAATCTACTGTATGGATAAAAGCCATCAAATGTGTTTTTCCCCAAATAAATAAAGAAAAATATAGAGCCTAATTCAAAATCAATTTATTTTCCAGATTCTTAGACATATAATGTAAACTGCGTCGATACTAGAAAGACTTGTTTAACATACAAGCCAGTAACACGATGAAAAGTGCAAAGGTGTGCTACGAAGCCTCCCAGCCCAGCTAGATTAAGACCTTTAGTCTAAATTTCAAAAATCATTAGGTAGATAAATAACAGATTAAACAAGAAACATACGAAATGAAGATGAACACAATTTTACCATTTTATCTTACCACGCAACCACCTTTCCCCATGCGGTATCATCATAGATAGATAGGTAGACTGATACACTATACAGTATGTTGGAGTTGTCTCAGTTGTTGGAGTAGTCTGGCTGTGACTGAGGAGTGAGGACTGAAGAGGTTAGAGATGCAGAATAGAGGTGGACTGGCGTGTCAACTTGTCAAGGTGTTTTCTGAAGTGTAATAATTTAATTCGTTCATAGAAAAAAGCGCAGGATTTAAATTCGCTTTCTTCTAGAAACGGTCTAATATGGTACTAATAATAAATGAAATATATGTTTTAGTTTTACAATAACTAATTTTATATCAAGGTTTGCGTTTGCCTTTTTTCATTTGCTGAACTGCAAATGTAAAGAATTTTGCGGATTTGCGGTTGCGGAAGGCAATTTTCTGAGTTTGCGGATTTGCGTTGCCCACCTCTGGAATGTTGCAAGTGGTAACCCTGATTAACCATTCTCCAGGTGAATAGAAGAGTTGCTATTGGCTCATATCCCATGGTTGTTGTGCGACCATAACACTGTTTCGCCTTTGTCACTCGATAGTCATAATTCACAGACATTATAATAAAGTGTTGGTGTCTCAGTACAAAATACTCAGATTATTCCACCGTAGCTTAAATATTGGTTGTATTTTATGAGAATATACAGGTATTACCTCAGCATTTTCTTTTCCATTTGCTGGGTAAAATAATCTGGTGTTACTAGGGGATGTTACTTATGTATTACAATGATTAAATTATATTAAGATGTCGACTTATGAGATTAGGTAATGATACAGATGTAGCGTGTGGTCCCTTTAAGCAGCTTACCTCCTCGGATGCAACGCACTGCATTGTCTCGAAATGTGTATCATATACGGCGGTTGCTTCATGGAAGCCTGATATCCACATGTGGCACCTACCATGATGTGGTTGATTATTCATTTCTAACACACTTTATTTTCATAGATTAGTAGCAATACTAGGAGTATAAGTAACAAACTGTTACAGAAATACATCTTCCGGTTTTAGGACTATATTACCACACAATTCACATCATCAGACATGAATAATACATCGATATGCACTAGACATCACTAATGGCTTGGAAGTCCATCATCAGTATCAGGCATACCAACCATTCCGGGATGACTAGCTATGTTCCGCTCATTTTCACAATCGTCGTGGGCCGAACATTGAGAACTTTTGGTGATAATGTACTGTACATACGAGTATTCCTAAATATCTTTTCCCCTTCTCTCCACTTCCAACCTTTTCTGTTATATTGTCTTGATGTTATAAGCACAACCCTTGCCTTTATACATATTTTCCATACCCATTACCTTACAAGTATAAGTTAGGGTGGGGAGGCGTGGTTGCTGTCACTGTATCGTGGTGGAGGTGGGGGATGTACAGGAGTGGAAGGAAATCATCCAAGTTTAGTGCTTTCCCTCCATATCTTCTGAAAATTTCCTGTAGAAATTTTCTGGACCTTGAAAGGTTCACAAGCACAAGGTTATATTTTTTATTCATGTTCTAAGTGGGTATTAAAGAAAATTCAGCTTGGTTGCCACCTTGGCAACCTTGGGCAGTTTTCGTACTTAGCAAAATTAGCTAATTAGCATATATCTGGAATGGGATTAAATGTAAATTTTGATCAAGGAAGGCTAAAATCATGAGTAATACCACTTTTTTAGTGTGTTTTAGGACAAGAAATTCATTTCTGGCACTAATTTTCATACCTGACCATTGCATCACTCTCTCAAATCGTCATAAGCCGTTTCAGCATCCACTGCAGGACCGGACTGTCGTGACGGAAGTGGGGATGATACAGCCTATGTATCTCTACCAAGTGGCTTAGGCTGTCTAGCAGAGATTGCATGTAGGGTGAGAAGCGCTTGTTAGTGTGACTGTAATGTTAGAGTGGCTTTGGTTACGTGTGTGTAGTCTGTGAACCAAATGTAATCGGCCCGCACAAGCCGACTAAGCACAAGCATACTTTATGGTATGCAACACTGGTTCAACCACAGTACCCCTTATGTCCACCACGGCAGTACGTGGCCGGGTGAACTCAAAGTTTCCTACCTTGGAAGGGCGCGAATTCTCGTTCTCCCATGTACTAAAACACACAGTCTACCATTTTGCCACAGAGGCTCCAAACATCCAAGATAGCTTCCCCTAATTTGTATATTAGAAGGCTCATATTATTTCACAAAAGCTATAATCTCATATTCTATTTTTCTGGGTTGTACTGAAGCGAGGTTGTACTAAAGGGAGGTGTTCATTTTTGACTTTATTACAATTATAGGCGTTTTATTACCATTGAAATTGTATGGTTTACATAGATCACCATAACAACACTGTGAAATCCAAAAAATGTCAGCAAAATGTCAGCAGAAATTTGTCACTCCCATTTCATCTTCACCTTCTTGTTCCTGCTCAACGCCCATTTAGTTGTATTTAAGACATTCTTGATAGCACAGTATCAGGATGTGAGGGCGGAGCGTCTATAAGAGGACCAAACAGGTAGGTACTTGCTGATTAACGACTGCAACAGATGGGAGGGTGATCTTGGTACTGAGGTCACTCCATTCTAGAGGTGTATCGGATATCCGCATCCGTATCCGCATCCGCAAATATCCACATTTTTAAGAAATCTGCATCCGCATCTGCATCCACATTTGCAATGCAAGTAACATCCACATCCACATCCGTATCCGCATCCGCAAATATCCAC
>JAGKTI010006139.1:0-11808 GCA_018397915.1 Birgus latro | reverse complement strand
GCCTCAGGTCCTGATTATATTACATACATAGTTATCTCTGATAACTACCACTCATTACAGTATTCATTATAAAAGTTCCTTGCAAAATACTGTAAGCCACTTCGGCGTCATAATCAGGCCTGACTCAGTTAATTTCTGCCATTTGCAGATCAGTGCTACTGTTTAAAAGTCTAAATCCCAACCACTGAGCTCGTCCATTGGAACTTCAACATCCCGAGGGTATGCGTCGAAATTGCTGGCATCAGTAGGCCCACGGACCTGGAGAATTAAATAATTCTTAATAATCCTATTTACTTTGAGGTTGTGTTTTTAGTTGTGTGTGTGTGTGTGTGTGTGTGTGTGTGTGTGTGTATTATCAATAGTAACAATTCTGATCAGATTTTAAAGAAATTTGGTGGAAGCGCTGAGGTTCAGTGAAGAAGTATTTTTTTCAACAATAGGTCAAAGGTCAAGTCACAGGCAAGGTCCACTTCAACAGTTTTTATCCGATTTAAGCCATACTTTGTGGAAATTTTAAAAAATGGCCAAAAAAAAAAAAAACTACCAGTCAAAGGTCACAGTCACACGGAAAGATCAAAGATCAAGGTCATAAGGCAAGACTAATTCAAACATTCCGATCTTCTTTGAACCAAACCTGGTGGGTGGATTAAGGGTTAGGTAATGAAGAGATTCAACTGTGAAAATAAGCAAATGTCATGAGCCCAGGATAAGGGCAAAGGTCAGCCCACTGTATCTAAGTGTAAATATAATAAATGAAGCAGTTTTGATACGATATAATTCTAACTTGGAGGACTGGTTGAACATCACCCAAGAGATTCACCTATTATTTTTCAAACCAGTCGTTCAAAGGCTAATGACACTTGACAAAGCCAACTTAATAGTTTTTATCTGGTGTAGATTATGCTTTGTAAAGTGATCAGTTTTATTCAGACATAAACAGATTCGATTGTTGCAGCAACCAGTTAAAGATTATGGTCAAAAGGAGAGGTCAGAGTCAACGTCGCTGGGAAAAGTCAACTCAATCAGTTTTGATGTGAATTTAACCACAGTTGGTGGAATGACTCAGGGTTAGGTAAAAACTAATTTGCTTTGGAAAGTAATATATCGACGGTCAGTCACAAAGGAAAATATTCAGATCTGAGACTGGTTGATGGGTGCGGGTGTTCTGCTTTTTGAGGATTTTTCTTTTTATTGTGAAATAAAAAATAAGAATGCGTTCATAAATTTCTTTTAACTTCGTGATTGTCATTAAAGCAGATACTCAGTTCTTGAGAAGTTCCCATTCTCCACAAGCCTATGAACTGCAGCTGTCAAATTCATAATATAGGTTCCTTCTTCACTTCTACGTAGGGACAGGCTAGGGTAAAGATACTGTCGAACATAGACACAAACCTATGACTGTTCGGTTACGGGCCCCATCGGCTTCCAATTATACCATCCCCGTTATATATCTGTATATCTATGTATCTATCCCCCCCCCCCACTGCATATGTGCCCCCACTAAAAGAGCTGAGTGGACACGCGCTCTCACGCCCCGGCCTAGGCAGAACAGTTAGTCCTGGGGCATCACGGTAGAGGAGAAGACTGTGTTTTAAGAGCTCGCAATAAACTCCTTAAATAGCTACCAGAGCACGGAGTTTCTCTCACCAAAGCAGTGCAAGTTACATTTGGTAGCAGCGGTGTCTCGAACCATCGTTTCTGACCGCCTCCTACAGTGTTTAGTGACACCAACAAATACTCAACGTCCCGCACCTCACAGCCTCACCGCTCGGTGCCTCTCGTCTCCGTATGGTGTAATACCAGGTGTGCCTCTGCAGGTGTGCAACTTAACTCACCAGTGCCATTCTCTAACCCGCCCCCACCCACACACCTTGCTCTCGGCCGAAAGTGTCACCACCGCCGACCTATGTACCTATCTCACCTGTTCCCACCACCTGTTCCCTGCTCGCCATATAGTCTTCCCTCCTCTCAAGGTGTCACCTCACTACCGTCTGCCATTCACCTCGACACCACCCACTGCATCTACTCCCCACCAGCTCTGCATCTGCCACGTGGTGACATGTGCCCTCACTCCTGCCCCTCACAGCATCAACCCTAGGTGCCTCTCGTATCTAACATGTGGTCTCCAGATGTGAATTACTCATCGGGCCTCGTATTCACGTACCGTCTCCCAACCACCGAGCCAGCCTGCCTCCATTGAGCGTCATCATAACTCTCTAAGCCTCCACCGCCTGACCCACTTATTCACGTATCAACTCAAGACAAGTGAGCCATTCCACATCTTCCAAGACTCATCCTACATACCTACTACAAGTCGTATTCACAACAAGTCTCATCCACTATGAGCCAAACAGCACGATCTTCACTGCAAGTCAACGACCTCCTCCACATCATTCACACCTCATCTGTGTAACTATATTTAGTTTATCCTTATCCACCCATTATTGACTTTCTCTAGAGATTATCACCTGGATTTTCTCTACAGATTGCATATTTTATAAATATTCATCTCACCCCCTCACTTCATACTCATCTTCACCGACTGTATTTATTACTCATCTCACATTTCACCTTTTATTTATTAAACCCTGCATCCAGTCATCTTCATTCGTTTCCACTTCCATTCTTATGGTACATTCTCTCATCTTGATATTTTAAATATACACATATCCTTATTCATCTTTCATCTTACATTACATCACCACACTAAATGTCATACTTTGAATATACGGAACTTACTCCCACCACTCACAGCCAACAAACAGCGAATGATCACATATCACCCGCCAAGGACGATACAATGACTCATCTTCGTAGCGGCCGCTCCTACCCACGACCCAGCTCTGCCACACAGACTTCATTTCCCACCGAACCAAATACTTTCAATCCAGATACTATCCATCCAGATACCTCATACTCTACACCTGACTCTACACAGCTATCTTCTATCCCTGCTCCTTCCAATATTGTTCACTCTCCTGCCCCACTTCATCTCCCACAGAGTCTGACCGATGTTCTCCAACACGCAGAGACGAGGTGTGCAGTAACGAGTACGTGCACAATTTTGTTACCGCATGAGTTCATCAAAGTCTCTGTTCGTGTTGTAGGTGCGAAAGAAGGAGTGGATGTACTAACACTACCTGAGAGGTGTTGTGCGAATGGCTTAACTTATGAGTCTGCATGGTGCATGGTCTTCGAGGACAGTATATGCTATCTATACTTGCTGAATGTCACTAATGCTCCACTTAAACTTAAAATGGTGTAAAGATCGGAGACTTCCTAGTATACCCAGCGGCCGTAAAGGTGTGCCAGGATTCCTCTATCCCTACTGTCTATGCTGATGATGATAGTAAACCGACAAGTGTATGTGCCATCAAGTCTACGGGATCTGCTCCGACTCGTTTACTTGGCCTGCTCTCGAATCTGACTTGCAAGGATTTCCCACAACATAAATCCCAACTGCTCGACCTTTTGCGCACTTACAGAAATGTGGTAGCCTTACCCGGAGAACTGATGAGTAGGACAGACCTTGTTAAACACCACACAGAACTAGTACCAGGAACTCAGCCAATTTACATCCCAGCGTATCGGTTACCTCACAGCTTGAGAAAACAAAAAGATCAGATGGTACAGAAAATGTTAGCTCAGGACATTATCGAACCCTCCGTCAGTCCATGGAATAGTCCTCTTTTCTTAGTCCTAAAGAAGGACGGCTAAAGAAGGACGGCAACTTTAGACCAGTAGTGGACTACCGTAAAGTAAATTCCGTAACTGTTCCAGACCGTTTCCCATTACGCGTCCTCACAGATTTGCTAGAATCACTAGGTGAAAATAACGTAGTCTTTTCATCCCTGGACCTCCTCAGTGGTTACTGGCAGGTCGAAATGGAAGAATCCTCTTGCCCAATTACAGCCTTCAGCACCCCTTCAGGACGTTTTCAGTTTAAGACACTTCCTTTTGGTTTAAGAAATGCTCCTTCAGTATTCATGCGACTTATCCATTTGGTCTTCAGTGGCATGATGGGACACTCTCTTTTTGCTTACCTAGACGATATCAGTGTTGTGAGTAAATCAATCACTGACCATTTTTCCAAACTACAACAAGTATTTGAATGCCTACAGCTAGCATGCCTGAAAATCAGCCTCAGTAACTGTGACTTCTAAAGGCAGAAAATCAGCTTTCTAGGACATGTCGTCGATGCACAAGGCATTCATACTAATGACAACAAAGCTAAGGCGATCATCAATTTCCCAGAACCTACCATTACCGATGCTGTAAGGAATTTTCTGGGCCCAAGTGGTTACTATCGTAGATTCATTAAAGACTATGCGAAGATCGCCGCTCCCCTAACCCACTTACTAAAGAAGAATGTACCCTTTGTATGGACTAACGATGAGTCACAGGCTTTCCAAGCACTAAAGACAGCTCTTGTAAATGCCCCAGTTATAGCATTCCCTGATTATACAAAACCCTTTCTTCTATGCACAAACGCCTCAGGTGCAGGACTTGGTGCAGTTTTAATGCAACTCGATCAAGCATCAAGGAAACGTGTAATAGCGTATGCTAGTCGCACCCTTATGAACGCTGAACGCAGTTACAGTGCCACAGATCTAGAAGCTTTGGCGGTAGTCTGGTCCTTGAAACATTTCAGAGATATAGTATATGGTTATCCAGTACATATCCAGACAGCCCACCTCCCTCTATGTGATTTGTTTAAGGGAATCAACCTCACAGGTAGGTTAGCTAGATGGTCCATCACCATCTAGGACTTCAATCCCACTTTTCAGTATGTCTCAGGAAAATCGAATGTAGTCGCAGACGCACTCTCACGTCATGTAGCAGCAGATGTCACGTCTCTGCAGCCCAAGGTAACTGAAAGCACAACCCTAACATCAGAGGTTGTTCAAAACTCTCAGCGCAAAGATCCTGTATGGTCCAAAGTAGTTTATTTCCTAGAATCAGGAGATGCCTCGACCTTACCTACTCTACCAATACCACTAGATGAGTTCATGCTAGAAGATAATCTCCTGTACAGAAAAACGTTACTTACAGGGAAGGATTTGCCCAATAGTGAAGTACACCAACTCGTTGTCCCTACTGACCTAATATCTGCGGTCCTTCACATAGTTCGTGATACACCTCACGCATCCCATCTAGGTAGAGACCGATGCTTGCCCCAAGCACGTCTCGAATACTATTGGCCAACCATGTGCCGTGATATAAATGTGCACTGCGACTCTTGCATCTCGGGCCACCACCACAAAGGATCAACCGGATTACCTGCACCACTCTTACAACACCCAATCCCGTCAAGACCATGGGAAACAGTCTCCATCGACCTTTTAAAACTCCCTCTTATGGAATCAGGCACAGAGTATTTGTTTGTGGCAGTTGACCACTTCTTGCGCTACTCTGTCCTCGTGCCCCTCTCAGATAAGACCGCGAAGAGTGTTGCACGTGCTTTCGTAGATCACGTAATTTGCCTGTTCAGTACACCACATACCATCCTTACCGACAACGGTACTGAGTTCAACAATAGTCTCCTGGATGAGATCTGTCGCCGCTTTAAAATTAATAAACGCAATGTCGTGCCTAACCATCTGCTTCCAATGGCCTTGTAGAGCACCACAATAGAAAAATCTTAAGAGTGCCTCAGACACCTAGGCTCCCATAGTTCGTCCTGGGATAACCGGATTCCGCAAGTGGTATCCTCAATCAATAGCTCCATCAACGCATCAACTGGCGAATCTCCCTTCTTTGTCCTCTTTGGTTTTGACAAAGACATACCATACTCCCTGTTATCCTCAAAGCCAGACCCCATCTATAGCATGGATGATTATGTCAAAGCAAAATTGGCCAACTTCCAAACAATCCATCAGTATGTAACAGTCAATCTGGTTTCATCTCAGGAGTACATGATGCAGCGCCAACATAAAACTGCCTCTCCTATCATTATCAACGTCGGTGATCTAGTCTTTGCTCATTCCCATACGCGCACTTCTAAATTTGGTGACAAATTTACAGGGCCCCACCGTGTACTCAATAAACAAGGTAACAAATTTCACATACAAGGCCTATCCACTAAAGACACCAAATGGGTCCATGCAGACGACCTAAAGCATGCACCACGAGGCATAGTTTTGGAATTGTCACTTGTACAGCCTACTGCTACCCCTCCTACTCCACAAATCCCTCAATCTACCCCATCTCTACCTATCCATCAGTCTCCTTCATCTCCACCTACACCTACTCATTCATCAACCAATCAATATCGATCCAAACTGCATTCTGCCCGTCACCCTCTCCAGGACCTCTCCCATTAATTCTAACCTAATTTTCTAGGTACGATGTTAGTGGTCTACCTTCTGGCAGTGCTGACCCTCCTAGGGTCTGGGTTGGGTGAGGACGATGGTGGAGTACGTCTCGGGGCCTTGGTCGGCTCAGGAGGCGAGGTAATGCTCATCGAAGATGTAGTCTCCCTGCGCTACGATCTTGCGCCCCTGACCGATGTAGCCATCGCCCTGCCTGCCAATGTGCACCAGCTCCACAAAATCAAGACCCATCTCTCGGCCATCATGGGGAAACACAACCCAAATCAGTATTTGTATCATCTTTTCCTGCCACTCTCCAGGCAGTTGCAATACATAACTGACAAATTCACTGACCTCAATGACACATTTTCTATTCAGACAGCCGTAGGTCGTTCTCGTGTGAAACGAGGTCTCTGTGACTTCAGAGGTGAGATTCTAAGTGGCTAGTTTGGCGTCGCTAATGCCCGTGACCTTTCTGGCTTCAAATCTTATCTCGCTCATTTAGCTTCAGCCCTATAATCTCAACGCCGAGTCATCAAGGTCCAACACACTATGTTACAGAAGATTACGGCCCACCTAAATGAAGTAACTTACACTCTGAACAACTTCACTGACATCTTAAAACAGCACATCTCAAATCTCAACGTTATTTCTTAGTTCTTCTATCTCAAACTCAACATGGATAATCTCCATTGACTCTCTGCTCTCTCAAGTCTCTACTTTGGTTCGTATCCTAGTCGATGTTATTAATGGACGTGTCCTGCAGACTTAGTACATGTCTCAGCACTCCGTTCTATATTAGAATGGGCTCACTCTACTTTCGGTCTGTCCCCAGTACTCCCCTACTCCTCTCTCGAATATTACTATCCAGTTCTCGAGGCCACTCTTCTCACCAAATACGTCGTCGTCCATATTCCTCTACGTTCTGCCATCACCTTCAACCTTTTCCACATCATTCCTTTTACCTTCCAGTACTACAACTCCTTATTGCAAGTATCTGTTCCTTCAGAATATTTCCTCCTCTTCCATGATCATCTTTCAGTTGCCTTCCTTTCTACCATAGACCTCCAGAAATGTTCCTCCCTTACCCCTACATCTCGTCTATGTGCTGCCCAACTTTTCGCTATCTTCCCTAGCAGCGGTACTCCCTGTGAGTCTGCTTTAGTTCGCAACCATTCCATATACTCGGTCTGTTCCTTTGTTCCAGCTCCTGAATTCCCAGTGCACCATGCTCACCTCAACCACGTCCAGTACTTCTTCTTTACTGTTCCCATCCCTGTCAACCATCATGTGTCCTGGTTCTTCGGTCCGCTCGGTACCTGCTAGTGGTCTCTACAAAGCACCGGACTATTGTACCGTCAAATCAGAGTCAGTCATCACTTACGCCACTAGCTATCGCCAAGCAGTCCGTAAACACTCCTATGACATCTTCCAACCAATTGACATGCCTTCCAACCTGTCATCTGCTAACATTACCATCACCTCCCCCAACTTGCGTATGCTAACATTCCTCAACGACAGTGACTTTATTATGGATCAATTTTCTCTGGCCTTCAGCCTTTCATGGGTTCATCCAACAGTTGCGTTTCCCCCTGTGGCTATCTCTTTCATAGGTTTTCTAATCAAAATCTATGCAGTGCACTGTTGTGTCAGGAAAATGGAACGCAGACTGCAGGAAATCAGAATTGCAACAGGTATGTATGACCTCCACAAGACGTTGAAGTTACCCGTACTTAGTGGCCTCAGACTTCGTGACTACCAATGCCAACTGATTAATATACAAACTGTGGACAGACATAGTACCACCAGCAAATGATGGCATTTCTCTGATACAGTAATGTGTGAACTACAGAGACTAACAAAACAAAACAAAAGAAATGTGCAAACTATATAGAAAAGAGTTACAAGTATTATATATAACTAAGAACCTTACTGGACACATATCCATACTTTAATCCTTGTGTATCTTATATTTAACCTTATATATTACTAGATTGCATCCCTTTGACATGGCCATGTCCTCCCTCCACCCCTATATCATACTCCAACCTTGTGCAAATGCCCCACTTACCTAAGTAGTATAAACAAACCCCCATATAACTCCTCTCTATTGTCAGGAGACACCAACTCAGCTACCAGGGGGAGTATTATACCATTCCCGTTATATATCTGTATATCTATGTATCTATGCCCCCCCCCCATTGCATATGTGCCCCCACTAAAAGGGCTGAGTGGACATGCGCTCTCATGCCCCGGCCTGGGCAGAAGAGTTAGTCCTGGGGCATCACGGTAGAGGAGAAGACTGTGTTATAAGAGCTCTCAATAAACTCCTTAAATAGCTACCAGAGCACGGAGTTTCTCTCACCAAAGTAGTGCAAGTTAAACACTTGTACCACAGCCACGCTTCTTCATATTCAGCCATTCCTGCACCTAAGGAAGAACAACTTAATCTCCCCTGACTGCCACCCAAAAGTGAGATGATTATTAGGATATTATTTTAATTTGTCTCAAAGTCGAGGAGAGTTTCTGAGACGCCCATGTGCATGTGAAGAGCATAGTCTGAGCCAGAGTTTCAGCTACTGAGCCACACATCATCACTTTCATTAGAACCAAAAAGCATTCTCATGTAGCATCGTTCATACAGTATGTAATCTCACCTGGTCAGTGTGTTTTGAACTGCTTTCTCCTTTGAGTAGTCCTTACTCATGCTTTGTTCCACCTTTCTCATTTGTCAGGAAGAATATTCTTCACCGAAAATATGTATATATTTTTTTTTAACTAAAGTGCACAATTGTCATGTTGGAATTAATGAAATATGTTAAGATAGTAGTTTGGCCTTTGGGACGGCGGCTTATACGAGTGTTTCAGTTTTTTACAAAATACTCCACCTAGGAGGAGCTGCACCACATTGATCCCAGTGATTATTTTTTGCCTTGTTCTGCTTTCCATGCTTTAAGGTATTAAATATTTGCCCGCTGACATGATTTCCTTTTCATGACTAAGATGCTTAATTATCATCTCCGCGAAGGCAGGAATCCAACTCCCTACACACTCTCATCCATTTCTATCCAATTCGCTTATAATGAATCTAAAATACATGGACTTTATTTTTTTCAGAGGTGAGCTGGAATTTCTTTAGTTGGGGCGAATTATGCAGGCTTCCAGTCTTTTGTTTCTGCATTTGGTTATATATGAGGGGAATGGACCTGAACAATACAGTAGTTTTTGTTCACACCGATGTCCTCAACTTCAGACTATTTTATTTGTACCACTCTTCTTCTCACTGCACCACACTGTTATCGGAGCGCAATCATCTTATTACGTATGTTTCTGCCATTAATTATAACGTCTCCCAACGATGGTCTACTTACTCTGATTTCAGGGCATGGGGACTCTATTACTGTTTTCCCCACCGGCTATAGTGTATTTGATATATCTTAATCTGTTTACCTTGTACCCTGTGGCTATTGGTATGACTGTGGACTACACAGCACATGATCGTTCTGGCTGCTCTCTTAGCTACAGTATCACATTTTTTTAATGCAAATGTGATAAGACCTCTAGCTGGACAGGATTATGGTCTGCCTACTACTTTCAACATGTAATGGACATTGTTGCCTTTTTATACATACAGTATTTTTGGTGATGAACAGAAGTTACCTTAATAATTTTGCTGCTTTCGCGGTTGTGGATATAGAGCATGCATTAATGAGAGCTTTTTCAAAGCCTCTGATAATCAGATGGGCAATGTATATATTCTCATATGTATACAGCTTGTCTGGCTTCCTTCGATGACACACAGGCTCAACCCAATCGAACAGATCACAGTGCAGATTCACTAACGCCCGCAGAGTGATAGCGTGGCGGCACAGTGTCTCAGGAAGCCCCACGACCACACTAAAAAGACTAATGACAAACGCTTTGTTTGGCATTCTTTCTACTCTTGCGCAGCGAGAAGGGAATTAATCGGGGAAATTTTGCTCAGCCAGTCAGCTTTCGCCTCTATCTATCACTTGATTGATCAGACACGGGTCCATCCCCAAACCCCCTCCTCCACTTCTTCCGTATCTTCTGTCCCTTCTTCCCACTCTCTCTTCCCTTGCTTTTCACTCTTTCCCTCCCCTCCCCCCTCTAAACTAAACAGATATACGAGTAGGTACTGTACACCCGAAAGCACTAATCTCTTTTCCCCTGGTAGCCAGTGTAGCGGCCAGTGAACGACCAGGCGATCGAACACCTCACACCCACCATCTCTCCCCCAGCCCTAGTGAAAGCTTTGTCGGATAGATGTGGAACGGCTAAAGCTGGTGATGTTACAGTGTGTCATGATCGTTTTTATAGACAATCAGAACCAGTAAGGGTAAGTATATAAAGGCATTTAATGTGTAATACTGTGCTGTTATCCAAAACATATGAGAAAGGCACGAAAATGAAGACCTACAATGTAATATGTGTTACTGTCTATATACTTACGTCGTCTATTATAATGTAACAATTAAGTATAGTATAGTGAACAGTATCTGTTGAAAATTATGTATCTTTTCTCATACAATCTCGCTCCAACCTCCACTGTACATTCTCGCTCCCACCTCCACCACCCTTCTCTCTGGGTTGCTGTCTCCACATAATGCCTCTCATACCCTATCGTCCCCCACGCCCACCCATTGTTAACCAACATAAATAATGATGAAATGATCTGTCAGGCATTGGTCATAATATATTATCATATACCTCTGCATGAAGCACCAACAAATACATAAAATACTCCGGTATAAATAGATACTCCGGTATACCTGCCAACTATTTCATCCTATTGTAAGGTGTTAAGTGACATACGCACTGCAAGTTGGACCTTGTTTTACTATGACATACGGCTGTATATCGTTAACACAGGTTATGTGGTTTTGAACGTCCATTAATTCATATGAACGTGGCAATTTAAGACTTACATTATCACCACGAAAGGTTTCTGCTCCTGTCATTATTGGATGAACAAAACGAATCAGGGATCGGCTCTGACGAACGACACACTCTCTGCTTTGCCGAAAATATTTCGACCTCTTGTCACAACAGTGACACAGTGGCATTATGTATACGACTGAATGCGGGTCAGTCGTATACATAATGACACTGTGTCACTCTTGTGTCAAGAGGTCGGTATATTTTCGTTAAAGTTTGTGGTTCGTCAGAGCCGATCCCTGATTCGTTTCCTTCATCCAGTAATGACATAAGCATAAACCTTACGTGATTATAATGTAACGCTTAAATCGTCATGTTCATATGATTTCATGGACGTCCAAAACCACACAACCTATATTAACGACAAACAAACGGATGTCCTTGTAACACAAGATCCAACTTTCACTGATCAACCTTGTGAACAAGCGAACATCTTTTCTATCCTTAATGACCTAGAGCAGCTTGTACAGCACCCTACCCGTATCCCTGACCGCCTTGGAGAGAGTTCCAACATACTTGACCTTTTCCTAACAACTAA
>JAGKTI010006138.1:0-22794 GCA_018397915.1 Birgus latro | reverse complement strand
TGGCCACCCCGTTCGGGATTGAGGCGTCTGGCAATAGATAGATAGATAGATAGGTTAGGGTCAAGAATGACCGGTGCTGTTTGTGAACAGCAAACACCTTTGCCATACATAACTCTTTTTTTAGTAACAATTTATTTATTTGACGCTTTGTATCCCATATTTTAGTGCATAAGATATGATAAGGGATGATATTCATAGTGATAGCCATGTCTGATACTTACTTACACTAAGCTGCCAACTCGTGAACAACCCTGCCTTACTCACCTCAAATTCATAATTTTTGGGTTAAAATTCCATTAATTCATGCTTTATGCCAATTATTTATGTGAATGGGGTCTTAATTAAGTGCTATGCATGTCCAGGAGGGAGGGAGGTAGGTGGTTTTCTGATTTAGGTTAGGTTAGGTTAGGGTCAAGAATGACCGGCGTTGTTGGTGAACAGTGAACACCTTTGCCATACCTAACTCTTTTTCTGGTAATAATTTATTTATTTGATGCTTTGTATCCCATATTTTAGTGCATAAGATATGAGAAATGAAGATTTTCATAGTGATAGCCACGTCCGATACTTACTTACACTAAGCTGCCAACTCGTGAACACCCCTGCCTTACTCACCTCAAATTCATCATTTTTGGGTTAAAATTCGATTAATTGATGCTTTGTGCCAATTATTTATGTGAATGGGGTCTTAAGTGCTATGCTTGTCCAGGAGGGAGGTAGGTAGGTGGTTTTCTGATTTAGGTTAGGTTAGGTTAGGGTCAAGAATGACCGGTGCTGTTGGTGAACATTGAACACCTTTGCCATACCTAACTCTTTTTCTGGTAACAGTTTATTTAGTTGATGCATTGTATCCCATATTTTAGTGCATAAGATGTGAGAAATTATGATTTTCATAGTGACTGCCACATCCGATGCTTACTTACCCTAAGCTGCCAACTCGTGAACACCTATGCCTTACTTACCTGAAATTCATCATTTTTGGGTGAAAGTTCAATGAATTCATGCTTTGTGTCCATTATTTAATGCATATGGTGTGATAAAGGGTGATTTTCATAGTGATTTCCATGTCTGATACTTACGCTTGCTGGCAAGTTATGAACACTTATGCCTTACTCACCTCTAAATCATCATTTTTTGGTTAAAATTCAGTTAATTCATGCTTTGTGTGCATTATTTATGTGAAAGGGGACTTAAATAAGCGCTATGCTTGTCCGGTAGGGAGGTAGGTAGGTGGTTTTGTGGAGCTTCAGGGCCACTATCCGGACAAGACCACTGTACGGACATGCCTTTGGCTCTTATTACATCGGATAGTGGAGGGATTTTCATATTATTTACGAGAGGAAGAGAGGCAGTAAACCAGTTTTGACTAGCTCATCTAGGGTATGTGTATACCTGTGCATGTTTGTACGTATAATATTATTAAAGTTCTAGGGTAATTATCGGTGTTTAAAAGTTTAACGCCTAAAGTTGGAGTCACTAGTGCGATATCAAATTGCGCGCTCTCTCACATCCACCATATAGGCATGTTAATTGGGACCAAGGTGTATTTCTAATGTTTTAAAAGATCCCTCTCGATGAACAATCATGGGGACATCGCATGACCTTGTTTCCCGCCCTTATTGATCATGAACAATTCACTTAGATGCCCGCTTACCCTCACACATGCCTTGCTACTATAAAAACTTGATGGCACTTAGCAGTTTACCACCATCGTCATATGTGCATAAAACCTTCCACAATCCTTCTCTGTTCGCTGTACTTTGTCATATGCTTTTTCCAGATCCATGAATGCCATAAACACCTTGTACAGGTGTTCCTCCCCTAACGCAGTTTTCTGTAGCGCGATACTGCTGTAAAGAAATAAACATTCTAACGCGGGCATCGTTAGCATAACATGGTAATTTAAACTGGGCGGGCTGTGACGTGGTGGATTTTAATGTGTGTGCTCCCCCTCTACCTGATCTCACATAAGGTACAGTACAATAAATAAAAAAGTCCTGTATTGACCTAATGTATTTTTTATAACCATATTAATGCTTTTAGGAGGTTTAAATTAGGGAGGGTATAAAAAAATTTTGCACCACAAGGGGGGGGGGGAGTGGAAGGAAATAGGGGCTTTCAAGAGTCCCTCTAACGCGATACTTGCCTAAAATGAGGTCAGTGAGGAAGCAAATGCCTGCATTAGGGAAGGAACACCTGTAGTCCTTCTCACAAGCCATCTCCACCATCTGTCTCGCTGCAAGTATTTGCTCCACACATCTGCTACTGCTAAAGCCACCCTGTTCATCATTCACTAGGACTTCTGATATCTCTCGTACTTTCTCTATAATAATTCTTCCATATACCTTCCAAGTCACCCTGTTCATCACTCACTAGGACTTCTAATATTTCTCTTACTTTCTTTATAAACCTGCGAGTGTCCTCTTCCTTTACTGCCCAGGTCTCACTACCATACAGCATCACACTCCTAACACATGCTGCATACAAAGACCCCTTATCACTTAAGTAGAGTCCTCTCAATGTCAGGAGAGGCAACAGCTCTCTGAACTTCTTCCAACAACTTTTCACCCTAGCAACCGAGCTAACTCCAGCCCCACCTCCGGCACATAACATGTCTCCCAAATAACAAAACTCCTCCACACACTCGAGAGACTCACCTGCAAGTTCAACCCTCTCATGCCTAACAATCTCCACCTGCTCTCCCCGACACGCTGCACACATGAAATCAGCATCATCTCGCAGTCTACCTCTAATACCACTACATCTCTTGTGCACCCATTTATCACAAACACTAAACAAGATGGAATTACTTCCCACACCCTTGTGGCAAACTTCACATGGCCACTCTCCCTCTCCTCTGATTATACCACCACCAACCCTAGATATCATCACTTTTGTTTTATCTGCATTTACCCTTAAGCCCTTGTACCCCATACCATCTCTCCACTTCTTAAATCTTTCCTCCGCCTCCTTTTCATTCTCTGCAGTCAACACCAAATCATCAGCATACAACATCTCCCATGGGAGTCCATCTCTGAAGTCACGTGAGAGGGCTTCAAGCACCATGATAAACAACAAAGGACTCAAAACTGACCCTTGATGCACACCAGCATTCACGGAAAACTCATCACTCAAAGCTCTATTCACTCTTACCTGGGTGCGAGCACTCACGTACATGGCCATAACCACCCTGACCAGCCACTCTTCCAACCCTAGCTTTCTCATTGCCCACTTCACCACCTCTCTGGGGACTCTGTCAAAGGCCTTTTCCAAATCAACAAAAACAAAATACAATTCCCTTTTCTTTCCAATAGATTTCTCCTGAAGCTGTCGAACAATGAATATGGCATCAGTGGTCCCCCTGCCTGGCATAAACCCAAACTGCATCTCATCGATATTCACTCTTTCTCTAATCATACCTTATAGAATTCTCTCCATTACTTTCATTATCTGATCTAAGAGCTTTATACCTCTGTAATTTCCCCTTTCCAGGGCATCACCCTCCCCTTTGTACACATTTACAATTACACTCTTCAGCCAATCATCTGGGACAACACACTCATATATAATCATTTTTATCAGGTCAGTGACTAACCTTACCCCAGTATCTCCTGAGGCCTTCAACATTTCGGCAGTCAACCCAGACACACTTGCCGCCTTCCCCACCAGCATCCTGCCTATTGCCTCACTCACAGTAGCAGTGTCAATCAACGGCCAAGGGCCAAACACTGGATCAGCGGGCTTCAAACCATCTCTATCCCAATCAAACTCTTCATTCAACAACTGGCAATAATGCTCAAACCATCTCTATCCCAATCAAACTCTTCATTCAACAACCGGCTATAAAGCTCTCTCTATGCATCTTTAATATCCTCACTGTTCACCACTACCCTTCCATCATCATTCTTCACACACTGCTCACCTACAATGTCCCGATTATCCCTCTTCACCTGATTTGCCACCCTAAAAATCATATTTTTCCTTTCTCCATGATTTAGATTATCAAGTAAAAGTCTCTGTGACTCGGACTTCGCCCTGTATACCTCTCTTCTAGCCCTGCGCTTGGCAGCCAAGTACTCCTCCCTGTTACCACCCTTCTTCCATTCGCGGAAAAGCCTTCTTTTCTTCTTAACTGCGGTTTCTACACCCTCATCCCACCACCAAGTTACTCTATGTCTTGGTGGGCCTCTTGTCCAACCGCATATTGCATCGGTAACTCTCAAGAGGTTGTTCTTAAGGGCTCTATACTGTTCATTAACGCCTCTATCTACGGCTTCCTGTTCAGCCACCACTCTCCTCATCTCACTATAAAAGGCATCCCTTACTGATTGGTTTCCCAGCTTCCATATTTTCCTCCTAGGTACGTATGTCCTCCTTCTCATCACTCGTTCCTTAAGCACCATGTCACAAATCAACAGTTTGTGCTGCTGCACACACTCCTCGCTTCCTATAACATTAATATCCCTCACTAATCTCCCATCAACCCTCCTGACCAGAAAATAATTTATCTGACTACTATTTCCCCCGGACTCGTATGTAATCAAGCAGCTCATTCTTTTCCTAAAATGTGTGTTGCATACAATCATGTCCATAGTCTCCCCAGACTTGAGTATTCTTTCCCCTTGTGCATTCCTCACACCATATGCACATCCTCCATGGACTCCTTCATAACCTTGAGCTGCTTCACCCACATGACCATTTAAATCCCCTTCCAGAACCACTACCTCATCATCACCCATACCACTTACTACACGTATTAAATCATCCCAAAATCTATGCTTCTTTGCGTCATCCAATCCTACCTGTGGAGCATATGCCGATATAACTGAAATCATTTTCCACCTGATCAAAATTTTCACTACTAATATCCTATCACTTACTCTCATAACATTCATGACATATTCCACCCATTTCTCTGCAACCAACACACCCACACCCCCATATCCATCAGTTCCCCCCTGCCAAAACAACTTATAGTAGCAATCCTTCCCAAAAATCTTTCTGGCTGATCCACCCCTGTACCGGACTTCCTGCAAACATGCCACATCCACCCACCTCCTACTGAATGCCTCAACGACTTCCCCCACTCTTCCTCTCAAACTTCCCACATTCCACGAACTCACCCTAAACCCCCTGGGTGATTTGCTGTCCTCAGGCTTGCTTTGATGCTTGTATTTGTAGTTCATAGTCGGTAAGATAAAGGGGGGTAAACATTCCAAAGGCCCGACCCATTGCAGAGTCCCTGGTCCAAGCAATGGATCTGGGATCCCTAGCCCACCAGCTTACCAGTGGCTGTGGTAGTGGCCTCGGGGCACCCTGCCAGGACAGCTGCAGGGACACCCTCCAAGTGCGCCTTGGCACTGCAACTGCTCCGCCATTATACACCCACTGATAGGGCAGCCTCCTGGGGCGCTACTCCCAGGTTCGGGCCCCTCTCTATTGAGCGGAAGCGGCAGCCTGGGAACTGCAATGCCCTGTACCCTCTAGCACAGGTTCGAGCCCCATCTCGCCCCGGACCCATGATCTATGCCGGCAGAACCCCAGTCACGCCTCCCCCCAAAGTCCGCCACTAGGCGGGGGCAAAGTTTTCTGGCCGCATGCCCTTGCTGGCGTCAACCCCTGTAACGTAGTGTGATACGTTGTGTAATATGTAAAGCGCATGTGGTGTAGTGCATAGGATAGTTAGAGGAAATGTTTGGGAGAGTATGCTGGTCTACTCTCCATGTTACTGTCACACTGAAAAGGTCAGCAAAGGGGGATGGTTAGGTAACTAGTGAAACAGGAGCTCCAGCTCTCCCTATCACCAGCATTCCCATTCCCCTCGGGAGTACCGCCCTGTTTGGCCCGTGCTACAGCCTCCTCCTCACCTTTATTTTTGTACAGGGGTGCAATCACAGCCTTTTTCACTCTGCTGGCAGTTTCATTCATCCATGCCTTCTTAGATACCTTCAAGAAGCACTTCATTCCGCTCTCTCCACTACACTTAATCATCTCTGCACACATCTCATCAGCCCCAGCTGCTTTCCCGTTTTTCAGCCACTTCACAACAGTCTTCACCTGTACATTTCCTGGCACTGCATTCTTTCTCTGCACACACCCCAAACAATCATGTTTATGGGGCTCTGCACTCTCTATTCCCATTCATCAGACTTTCAAAATAATCTTTCCATCTGGTCCTTACTTCATCCCCATGTGTTAATAATCTACCACTTACATGCATCACAGTTTCACTTTTCTTTCCGCTGTCACTTCTACATTTCTGCATATCTTTCCAGAATAACTTCCTATTTTCAGAGTAGTTTCCATTAATTTTTCATCATAGATCATCATTTACCTACTTTTTTCCTCTTCATTAGTCATTTCATGCCCTTTGCTGTCAGTGTATTCAGTTTTTATTTCAATTGAACCTATGTCCTGTAATCACTGTAGCCACTTCTTCCTCTTTTCCTCCACTTCTCTCTCACCCTCTTCATCCCAGAATGCTGTGCCTTTCTTCTTTGTTGTTACTCTTGCCAGAACACACACCATTTTGGCATTCCTAACCAAGCAGTCCCTATATGCATACATACATACATCATCTAATCCTGTGTTGCCCCATGAGGAGTGTAGGAGCACGGGGCTAGACAAGTTTGTCCTGACATTTAAGATGAAAGTGACCAGCCTCATTCATCCCTGAATGGCATTATATGAACCATAAACCTCATCCACCACTTGGATATAAACCTACACAGGCTCAATCCTGTTGGTGCACCTTAATTATCTACTAAACCACCAGGCTCCATAGTTTTGTTATATGGTTACCACCCACCATAGTAAATGGTTTCCTGGTGTACAGGAAACCATTTGGCTAGCCACTCAGTGTAGAGTCCCCTGTAGACAGAAGGAAGAGGTGAGGGGGAAGGATAGAAAAACAGAAGAGGAAGGAAAGAAAGAAGGAAGAAAGAGATGAAAGGGCAGTCACCCAAGAGCAGCACTACATTGAGTGAGTGGATGGTAAGCACCCCCCACCTACCACAATAAATTTTTCACACTTTTTATCTCACACTTTGTGGTGAAATGAGTAATGTATTGTAATATTTAAACTTTCATTTTAGCTTTGAAATCCCAACTGGGAGTGAATAAGTCAGCACCAAAGCCAGTAGCATCAAGAGTTGTCATGTCCAGCAAGCAGTCCTTTCGCCAGGGTCTACAAACTGCAGCTAAGCAAAACAAAGGGGCCACTGCCCAACCACAGACCAAAGTTTGTGAGGGACCTTCAAGTAAGAATAATCATAATCATGAATTTGTCGTGTAGCACTGGCTGGGGCAAATTGAACAACACAAAACAAAAAGCATTGGAGTGGACTAGACCAGGTCATTTTAATCATAAATAGCACCTATGTAAATTATTTTTTCAGGACTTTGAATAGTTGTAGCTATCATCAAGAGCAACAGTCATTTGTGTATTGTGTGCAGGTATGAAGCTGGTGCAGTTGGTTTTAAGAGGATGAGAGAATTTTCATAAAATGTGTAAAATCCAGGAAAAGTAAACACATTAGCAAATTCTGTTTTTGAAAAACTTAGGTTTGATGATGTTTCTTGTGAACTTAATACCGGTCAGAGATTACTGAATTTTTCTGTGAGTATCCATCAGTGTCTGTATTTTACGTCGAACATATAAAGAAATATCAAGAACAACAGTGGTTGTCATGGTGCACAACGATTGTTGATCCAGGTTCATCCTGGTGTGTTTACACCTCACCAGGGCAGACTTGAATCAGCACAATCTTTCCTATGATGTTTTGAGTTTTTTACCTGTAATTTGTAATACTGCATGTTTATCTGTGTGTGTGTGTGTGTGTGTGTGTGTGTGTGTGTGTGTGTGTGTGTATTCATGCTAGTGCAAAACACAAGATTAAACAATGAGGATGGAAACTCTAAATTTTCAAAAATCTATCTATCTATTTATTGCCAGACGCCTCAATCCCGCACGGGGTGGCCACAAACAAACCGGCTCCATGTCGCTCTGTCCCCTGCCATTTCACTACCCCGCTCCCAACTCACACCCCCCTCTCTCATGTACCTCTCCACTCCATCCCTCCAAAGAGTCAAAGTTATACAAATGATTACGATGCCCTTCGTCTAAAAGCCAAAAAATTAATTAAATGCAGTAAGAAAAACCTTGAGGCACATATTGCAAGTATCAGTAAATCAAATCCCAAAGAATTTTTCAGTTACATAAGAAGCAAAAAGGTAATAACTCCAACAATCGGTCCCTTGATCACAGATAACGGAGAGCACAATGATGATGAAACTGTGATGGCAAAAATTCTTAATACATTCTTCGCATCAGTATTTACAACAGAAAATATACATATGATTCCTGCTGTTTCCCTCATTCCTGTAGAAGAGGGCAACATAATTACTAACATCACAGTTAGCGATCGCGACGTACTCTTGCAATAAACAAATTAAAAGATAATAAAACACCAGGACCGGACAAAATATCTCCACGTGTATTGAAGGAACTACAGAATGAAATATCAAAACCTTTGTCTGAACTTTTCAACTTATCACTTAAGAGCAGTAACATGAATGGAAGCTTGCCAACGTAACCCCAATATTCAAAAAGGGCAACAGAGCCCAACCAGAAAACTACCGCCCAATTAGTTTAACATTGGTGGTTTGCAAATCGCTCGAAACTATTATCAGAGACAAGTTTGTGAAACACTTAGAAACAAACAATCTCATCAAAGATTCGCAACATGGTTTTCGTAATAATCGCTCTTGCCTCACAAATCTGCTGGACTTTTCAATGATATACTGAATATGTATAATGAGACTAAATCTGTTGATGTGGTCTACCTAGATTTTCAAAAGGCCTTTGACAAAGTTCCACACAAAAGACTCCTTCAGAAGCTAAAGGCACATGGTTTCAGTGCAAATGTTCTTGGTTGGGTAGAAAATTGGCTCTCTGGACAAAAGCAAAGAGTTGTAATAAATGGAAAAGAGTCAGACTGGATAGACGTTACAAGTGGAGTGCCACAGGGTTCCATGTTAGGTCCTATTCTTTTCTTAATATATGTAAATGATATTGACGAAGGATTGTGCTGTAAGATTTCAAAATTTGCTGATGATACTAAAATAGGTAACAGAGCAGATACAGTACTGCAAAGGCAAGCAATTCAGCGAGATCTTGATCAGCTGTTTAACTGGGCCCAAGTTTGGCAAATGGATTTTAATATTAATAAATGCAAAATGCTAAACATTGGCAGTAAAAATATAAGAGCTAGTTATAGCATGAATAATGTCCAACTTGATAGGGTAAACTACAAAAAAAAATTAGGAGTTATAATAACAGACGATTTGAAACCAAGCAAACAATGTACAGAAGCAGTGAAAAAAGCCAACAAATTGATTGGATTCATATGCAGAGCATTTGAATATAAGTCCGATAATATCATCCTCACTTTGTATAATTCCTTAGTACGCCCGCACTTGGAGTACTGCGTTCAGTTTTGGTCACCATATTATAAAAAGGATACGGAAAAGCTTGAAAGAGTGCAGCGAAGGATGACAAAAATGATACCTAGATTGAGAAATAAACCGTACGAGGAACGTCTTAGATTGAGAAATAAACCGTACGAGGAACGTCTTAGATTGAGAAATAAACCGTACGAGGAACTTTTAGAAGCCTTGAATCTCTTTACCTTAACTAAACGGAGGATACAAGAAGATTTAATTCAAGTAATCAAAATATTTAAAGGACAAGATAACATGGCTGTTAATAAATACTTCACAGTTGATCACTCGAATTATACTAGAGGCAATGGGCATAAAATAATTGGCAAATGATTCCAGTCACATGAAGCTAAGCATTTCTTCTTCAGTAGAGTTGTAAATATATGGAATAAATTGCCCTCCAATGTAATAAATTGTAATACAGTACTAACCTTTAAAGGTCGCCTGGATAAATATATGTTGTCTAACCCCCAGCTTACTATGTTTACTCCCGAATAAAACACTTGTATAAATTTTTATTTTATTCTATTCTTTTAGAGCCTGGATTAATTTACTAAATGCAAATATATGCACAGTGATGATGTTTTCAGTTTCTTCCCGCAGAGTCCAACTGAGACCACAGGATCACTATATTTACGTGTATCTGTAACTTTTGAATTCCTGCAGAGTCCAACTGAGACCACGAGATTATTAGCTATATTCACGTGTATCTGTTTCTTTTGAATTCCCACAGAGTCAAACTGAGACAACGGGATTACTGTATTCACATTGTTATGTCTAAAGAGTCTCATCGTCCGTAGACGCCCCGTTAACTCAGTGTACCCTTACATAGTATCATGCATTATATATTTATTCGATTATTCATTGTACTTTACTACTTCTCTTTCAGGTTATTCATACTGGTAGCTTATAGATAATGTATTAGAGAATGTAGCTTTTCCTTTTCAGTCTTTCCTATGAAATTTCCATGTCAGTTTTTCCATGCTGCATAGTGGTCTTTCTCATTTTTTCTTGCCAGTTTTAATTGGAGGGTTTGGAGGCGGGGGGAGCCTTCTTGCTTTACTATCCTTATCCTTCAGCATGTAGAGTTAGATCCTGTAGTCATAGTCTACTCCTGTAGTCATAGTCTACTCTGTAACAAACAGCCTCAAAAGGACCATAAGGTCTGTTGCTGTTTGCTTTCCTATGTACTCCATCTCATCCTCAGCCTCCCCCTCCCTCTCGCCCCCTCTACCTCACTCACATACACTCTCCTCGTCAGTCTTTCACTCTCCATCCTCTCCACATGCCCAAACCACCTTAACGTGTTTCTCCTAACACTTCCTATCACGTCCACAACCACACCACAATGCTCCTTCACTTCCTCATTTGTTAACCTGTCTCTCCATGTGACTCCACATGCTCCTTTCAAATAACTCATTTCCACTGCTCTCACTCTTGACTTCTGTCCTTCCAACAGGGTCCAAGCTTCACTTCCATATGTTAGAGTTGGTATCACAATACTGTCATGTAACAACTTTTTCACTTCCATGCTTTCCTCCCTGTTTCTTATCACTGCTTTCAACGAACCAGCAACCGTCCTTCCCTGCTGCACCCTTTCAAGCACTTCACCCTCCAGACTTCCATCCTTACTCATCACACTGCCCAAGTACTTAAATGCACTCACATTCTCCATATCCTCCCCATTCGGTCTCACTGTACATTCGCTGGCTTCACTTCTCTTGAAGACCATCACTTCAAGAATATTAGAGGTAATAGAAGATCTTGTGAACTACAAAATCGTAACGAGAAAATGTAATAAAGACATGCAAAAGAAACTCACAAGAATAAAGTGTAAAATTCAGTTTTGCAACAGGCATAGAAAAATTGGAACTGAATACTTTTCAAGTCTTCATATATCATAGAGAGCATTCCTACTGGATTCAAAAATAAAGAAACCCCAATGATCGTATATCAGTATGGTCCAACTGTAAGAGGAAGATTATTAAATTATATAAAGACTATTGAAGAATTAGGTCTTAAAGAATGGCTAGACAAACTCATGGGTGTGTTACGATTCAAAGTTCATTGACATTCATCATCAGCATGTAATAACAGGTAACCTAGACATACTAAAAAATATTAGACTATGAAAACTAATGAAAAAAGGTTTGAATGATTGAGAAGTTAAAGAAATCAGTTGGAAACATGTGAAAGAAAATGTTAACACTGCAGTCAAAGAATGTGCTGCAGAATGGTGTAATCTAGAAGGATTTAATTAATGTTTTATGATGGAATGGAAAGTAAAACTCATGCAAAAAGTTGATGAAAAAATCTGCAAACTCAAGAAGCACTATTCTAGATGGAGAATGCCAAAATCAGTACTCAAAGATAAGGAAGCAATGAAGGATCTTGAAGACTTGCACAAGTTGTAAGTTTTGGTCCCAGTAGACAAAGCACATAATAATATAGCAATCATCTGCAAAGTAAATTACATAAAAACACTTTTACAAGAATTGGGCATGAGAGATCAAGTCTCCGAATCGTATACAACAGTTAGTAGTAAAGAGAATACGATAGCTGAAAAGCAGTCAACATACTCGTCTGGTCATGGATTCGAGGTAGATGATGATGATAAAAAATTACCATACATACATAGTATAGTAAAAATGCATAAAGACCCTGTAAAATTCAGATTCATAATTTCTTCCAGAGTAAGTGCAGCAAAATCCCTTGGGAAAAAAAAACCATCACACATTTATAAATTGATTTACAAACAGCACAAAAGATATTGTTATAAACTAAATTTATATACAAGAATCAACCGTATGTGGATATGTGATAACTCAAATGTGCAGAAAGGATATTGATTCGATCAGTCACGAAAGGATTGAATAAGAATTTGATCGCAGTAGGTGAACACGAAGGATACTGGGTAAATAAAAGAGATGGCAAAAACTTGACGTTCTCAGAGGATTAGATAATAGATATGACAAATTACATTGTAGAAAACTGCTTTTTTACTTGTGGAAATATGCTTTTCAAACAGTTCATAGTAATACCCATGGGAACAGACCCAGCCCCATTCATGACATCTATGCTTACGCTATATAATTATAAATTCAAGTGGATGGAACAAATGTCAAAAGTTCACTATGCACTAGAGAAGAAATTTAACAAAACTAGACGATTCATTGACGATTTAGTATCCTTAAACAGTGATGGAGAAATGAATGTTAGGATTAAAAAAATACAGTATATCCAGAAGCACTAGTATTACATAAACAAAATACTGACAGCTGCCTAACAAGCTTTTTGGAAATTAATATCAAAATAGAAAACAAAGTAATATCAACAAAACTCTATGATAAAAAGAGATGATTATAATTTTGAAATTGTATCATACCCAGATGTCAGGAAACATACCTAGAATTCCAGCGTATGGTATATAGGCAAGTACAGATTTGGAAAACTTTACTACAAGAATTCAACAGATCACAGGAAAATTCCTCAGTCAAGGATTTTTCAAAACAGAATTACATAAGACATTGAAGAAAACATATCATCGTCACTATAGCTCCTTCAAAGACCTGAAAGGAGGAATACATAGTCTTACAAGAGAACTACTTGATACTACTACAGATACAATAGTATCCCAGGGCTGTCGTTGGACAGAGAGTGCTCATGGGATCCCCCCCTGGTTTTGTAGCAGATTAAGACCGACTACAAGAAAAATCAATTATACCTACCAATTTAGACTCAGCTGGATGCTACTCAGTCGACCATAACAAACTCTTCCTCACAATTACAGTGAACAGTTATGCCTACCAATTTAAACTCAACTGGGTGAGAGTTAATCGACAATGACAGCAACAAACCATTCCTACCAAACTGAACTCCACTGGAAATGGCATATTTGGCCTAACTTTTCATATGTGTGTGTGTGTGTGTGTGTGTGTTCTTACCTAATTGGATTTTTACAGGAATTAGTCAAGCTCATACTGTCCCGTGTATTGAACCATTTTTATCATACATATCCTTAAATTTATGAATGGTTTCGGCACATACAATTTCATTCACTGATCTGTCTATCTATCCTCTCTATTGCCAGACACCTTAATCCCGTAAGGGGTGGCCACAAACAAATCGCCTCCATGTCGCTCTGTCTCCCGCCATTTCACTGCCCTGCTCCCAGCTCACACCCCCCTCTCTCATATGCCTCTCCACTCCATCCCTCCATCTCATCCTTGGCCTCCCCCTCACTCTGACTTCACTTCTCTTGAGGACCATCACTTTACTCTTCCCTACATTCACCTTTAGATTCCATTTCTTACACACACTCCCAAACTCATCTACCAAGCTTTGCAGTTCCCCTTCGTCTTCATTCACCAACACAGTATCATCTGCAAACAATACAGGGAGTTTCCCAAACACTGCCCTCTCTCACTAGGGCTGCTCCAACATCCACTGCCCGACCTTGTATCTCTTTTATAACCCCATCCATGTACAGATTAAACAACCATGGAGACATGACACATCCTTGTTTCAGTCCAACCATCAAATGGAAAAATTCACTCAGTTCACCATCTCCATGCACTGCAGCCTTAGCACCCTCATACATACTCTTCACGGCCTTCAACAAATTCCCATCTGCTTCATATATTCTTAATACTTTCCACAGTCCTTGTCTATCCACCCTGTCATATGCTTTCTCCAGATCCATGAAGGCTGCATACAACTTCTTTCCCTTCTCTAGAAACTTTTCCACTAAGGATCTGAGAATGAACATCTGATCTACACAACCTTTTTGCTTCCTAAAACCTCCCTCCTCTTCTCCAACTAATTCCTCTGTTATTTCCCTAACTGTCAATAAGTATCCTGGCATATACTTTTCCTATTACACTAAGAAGGCAAATGCCTCTTTGATTACCACACACTTCTTTTTCCTTTTTTTCTTATTACAGGGGAATAATTATACTTGACTTCCAATCCTCCGGGACCCTACCTACCTCCCAGGCCAATCTGCACACCTTCCACATCCATTCTCTTACTATCTCTCCCCCATGCTTCAGCATTTCACCACACACTCCATCAATTCCTGGGGCTTTCCCCATTTTAACATTCTTCATTGCTTCCACCACTTCCATCCTACTGATTTCTTCCTCTCTTCTCACAACCCTCCTTCTCCCCGCCATTCCCCAGCCACCTATACTTGCATTACTTTCATTCTCTATGTTCAACAATTCATTAAAGTGTTCTCTCCATCTGTTCACTTTTTCTCCCTTCTCCACCAGTAATCTACCATTTCAATCTTTCACACTTCAACTAACTTTTTTGGCACCCTGTCTAACTCTCTTTACCTCTTTCCAGAACATTTTCTTACATTCCCTCCACTTTACACTCAAATTCCATCCAAATTCCTCATCCATTCTCTTCTTACTCTCTCTTATTAATCTTTTCACCTCTCTCCTCCTCTCTGCATATAACTCTCTCTTCTGTCTCTCAACTTCTTCGACGCCCCTGTTCCTCATCCACTCATTATATGCTTTCTTCTTTTGTGCCACAGACTCTTTCACCTCTTCAGTCCACCATGCTGTTCCCTGAACCTCATTTCGTCTTCTCCTCACCCCACACACCACCTCACGTGCTGCACAGATTTCTTCTGTGAATATCCCCTTCCATGTCCCCCATCTGCTCCAATCTATATTTACCCAATCGCTCCTCCATTTCCCCTTTATATTCTGCCTTTTTTCCATCCTCTTGTAACTTTTATACCCTTCTTGTTAGAACTCCTTCCTCCTGTCCTTCCCTTCTTCTCTTTCTCCATTTTGTTTGGACTTTGATTCTGACCGCCACCAAGTGGTGGTCCGAAAGTCCGCTTCCCCAACCTCTGTACGCTCTTGCATCCATTACACACCTTCTCATCCTTTCATCCACAAACACATAATCAATCATTGCCTCCGTTCATTGAGTTCACCATTCACCCTTCTCATCACTCGCCATGTATACCTGTGGATCATCTTGTGCCTGAAGAGGGTATTTGCTATCACCAACCCCCTCCCGGCACAAATGTCCACTAAAGCATTGCCATTCTCATCCATCTCTGCAGGCACACCCCACTCACCAACAACTCCATCCTCATTCACATTCCCTACTTTTCCATTCATATCTCCAATCAAAAGCATTCTCATTCCTTTCAAACTTTTCCAAGCACACTTCCACATTTGTCCAGAACTCCTCTCTCACTCTGCTTACACGATCTTGCATTGACGCATGCACACACACAATCGCCTACATTTGTAGTCCAACTTTCACTCTTACCCACACAATCCTTGAGCCAGTTGATCCACACTCTCTTATATTCTCATTCCATCTGTTACTTACAACAATACACACTCCTTCTTTTGCCCTCTCATTCTCACCTACTTCCCCGTGTATACCCCATCCATACTCCCATTCTCTCACACTCTTACCTCCTCCATTTAGTTTCAGTTAATCCACATACATCCATTTTTGCACCCTCAAGCACTTGTACAATCTCTTTTTCTTTCACCTCATCATTTATTCTCCTTACATTCCATGTCGCTATCCATACCAAGTCCTTTGTTCGGTCCTTAGTCGTCATCTTTTGGTCAGTCCTCAATCTCTCTCTCTTTCACCTCATCATTTATTCTCCTTACATTCCATGTCGCTATCCGTACCAAGTCCTTTGTTCGGTCCTTAGTCGTCATCTTTTGGTCAGTCCTGGTCGGAGCTTCTTGTTTTTATTTTTAGTTAGTTGTTTTACAGGGTGGGGCACTAACCCACTGATCAATTGCTTTATTTGGGAAACCGAATTTCCTTACGTCTTTATCGCCTTTCCTTTTATGTAGTTTTTTGCAGTGTTCTCTTGCTGATGCTTCCCCACAGGTTATATATTCATTTATGTCTATTTTCTTTTTCCCTGAGATGAATTTATATAGCATAATCATATCTCCTCTTTTCCTTCTCTCCTGTAGCATTGGTAGATTCAGTTTTTCTAGTCTTTCTTTGTAGCTTAGATATCTTAAGCTTGGTACCCATCTTGTAGCTACCCTTTGTATGTTTTCAATCTTATCTATGTGTTTTTTGAGGTGAGGATTCCAGGCTACTGATGCATACTCCAGGGTTGGTCTGATGAATGTTGTTGTTATCTTTCTCAGCATGTCATCATTTATATATACAGTAAAACCTCGATATAACGGACTTCAGTAGACCGGAATTCGCTTTTATCGGACTCGAGGAGCTAAATTCCTATATATCGGAAAAAGTCCGATAAAGCCAGAAGCAGTCCGGACTGCCTGACCACTTCAGCTATGTTCACCACAATAAGGTAAATAAAAGACACGTTTATCAGTGTACAGTACAGCATTATTATACCATTTGATTAATGTAGTGAAGGTATAACATAGTACAGTACTGCAATGGTAGTGAAAACAGTTTAAAAACCACTGGTGCAATCCGGACTAATGTCTGATATATTGGAAAAAGTCCGAATTAGCAGGGGAAAGTCTGGATGTCGCTTTTATCGGAATTTCGCATTTTTTGGAATGGTTAAGGCCCCAATTAGTCCGTTGTAGTGAGGTCTTACTGTATATGAATGATATTCTCATATTATCAAGAATTGTATACATGTTATGAACCTTCTCGCTGATGTGGTCAGATGGAGAGAGAGAGAGAGTGTGTGTGTGTGTGTGTGTGTGTGTGTGTGTGTGTGTATTTACCTAGTTATAGTATACAGGATTTGAGCTAAGTTTGTGTTGTCCTGTCTCCATCTCTTAAATAATCCAATGTACTTTTAAACACAGAAATGTTCTTTTGCTTTCACCACTTCAGACTGTACCAAATGTCTATACTTCTGTCAGGGAAACTAAATTTTTTCATGTCACTGAAGCATGTACTCTTTAGTTTATGTTCATGTCCTCTTGTCATTCCATCATCATCCACAAACAGTTCTTGTCCATCTGCCCTTTCCATTTTTCTGACACTTTTAAACACTATAATCAAATATTTCTCTTCTCTCACTGAACAGTGGTAACTTCAGATTTTTCAATCTCTCTTCATAAGACAATTCTCTCAAATTTTGGTAACATCCTAATTGCCATCCTCTACATTTTTCAGTTTCTTTCATGCTTCAAATACGGTGACCTTATCAATGCTGCATATGCTGATTTCAGTCTTATCATGGACACAGTTATATCTGAACATTTCCTGCACCAGATAGCTGAAAGCTACTCTCATGGCTATCAGTCTATATGCTCCTTCAGTGATCTTGTTCATATACTTCTCTGGTGATAGATTATCTTGTATGGTCCTTCCTAGATCTCTGTCTCCCCTTGCTGTGCTGATCCTCTCTCTTCCCATTTTATACTCATAAGTAGGTCTTTTGTCACTTAGGGTATTCCCATTTCTAGTTTTTTTTTTTTTTTTCAATAAACTTCATTTTCAGAGTTTGGATCCAACTTTGTAACTTATCCAAGTCATTTTGCAACTCCTTACATCTGTCACCATTCTGGATTCGCTTCATAATTTTTGCATCATCAGGAAACATATTCAGTAACTGCTTAATTTAAACCTTCAGGTGGGTGGGTCTGTGCATGCGCATAGCATTGAAAGTACTTATTAGAACTAAGAATGCCGTGTAGAAAACTCACCTCAGGTGTAGTGATGCAGCCTGGGAAAGTCATTAATTACAGAGAAAGACAGGTTTTGGGATGAGCTGAATAAAGTAGTAGGAGAGATGCCCAGGAGTTATGAAGTGGTTTTAATGGGTGATATGAATGGGAGAGTAGGCACTGGTCCTGTAAATGATATAATAGGTTGTAATGGGGTACCAGGAGAGAATGATAATGGAAAGTGACTGAAGGACTTGTGTCAAGAAAAGAGGTTGTGCAGATGCACATAAATATACATGGTACAGAGGGAATGGAGATCGTATTGAAAGGAGCCTGATTGATTACATGCTTGTAGAGAAGTTGATGCTTGGAAATGTTCTGATACGAGGGCAGTAAGAGCAAGACGAGGTTTGTCAGACCATATGATTGTGGTACGCAAGATCAAGCTGAGAGGAGTGAGGTGAACCTGAAGAGAGAGGAGCTGTCAGGAAGGAGACTGAAAGCCGAGAAGCTGAGGATTAAAGAAATGGCAGATGAACCCAGGCCTAAAGTAGGGGAGGAGTTAGAATCAGTGAACTGGAATTAAATGGATCTGGACAACTTGTGAATGTATATAGCAGTTGCCTAGTTAGGACTGCCAAGGCAGTGTATGATGTGGCAAGGGTAACAATGAAGAAGAAAGGTATGGCATGGTGGGATGAAGAGGTTGAGTGAACAGTGGAGGAAAAGAGGAAAAAGTTGCTAGAGTGTATGCAGGACAAGAGTTCAATTGAAAGAAGAACTGAATATATTGAGAGCAAGAAGCACATAAAGAGATTAGTGAAGAGGAGAAAGGAGGAGGTAAATGATGATCTGGGAAGAAAAATAAATGCAAATTAATGTGAAAATAGGAAGTTATTCTGGAAAGAGGTGCAGAAATGTAGAAGTGACAGTGGAAGGAAGTGTTAAAGTGTGAAGGATGTAAGTGGTAGATTACTAACCCATGGGGATGAAGTAAGGTCCAGAGGGAAAGAATATTTTGAAAGTCTGATGAATGGGAATGGAGAGAGTGGAGCATCTTTAAACATGATTGGTTTGGAGGGTGTGCAGAGAAGGAATGCAGTGCCAGGAAACATGACACTGGTAGAAGTGAATAATGTTGTGAAACTGCTGAAAAATTGGAAAGCAGCTGGTGTTGATGAGGTGTATGCAGAGATGATTAAGGCTAGTGGAGAGAGCAGAATGATACAAGGAGGCATGGATCAGTGAAACTGTGACAGTAGAGTGAAAAAAGGCTGTGATTGCACCTCTGTACAAAAATAAGGGTGAGTGAAGTGAGTGCAAGAATTATTGTGGCATAAGTCTATTGAGTGTTGTAGGGAATGTATATGGAAAAATTATTATAGAGAAAGTAAGATAGATATCAGAAGGCCTGGTGAGTGATGAACAGGGCTGCTTTAAGAGTGGCAGAGGATGTGTGGGTCAAATATTTGCAGTGAAACAGATAGTGGAGAAGGCATGTGAGAACTATAAGGTGTTTATGGCATTTTTTGATCTGGAAAAAGCATACGACAAAGTAGACAGAGAAGGATTGTAAAAGGTTTTGCGAATGTGTGTTGTAAGCTGCTAGGTGCCATTAAGAGTTTTTATGATGGTAGCAAGGCATGTGCAAGGGTACATGGGCTTGCAACAAGGTTGTGTGATGTTCCCATGGTTGTTCAGTATATATATGGATGGGGTGATGAGAGAAGTAAAATCACGAGTAATGAAGAGAGGGATGGCATTGGTAATGAATGATGATGGATGGAATATCTCAAATCTGATGTATGCTGATGATCCAATACTACTTGCAAATACTGGACAAGAGCTTGGTAGACTAGTGAAGAGTTTTGTAGATGTCTGTGAGCGTCGCACCATGAGAATAAATGTAGAAGAGGGTAAAGTGGTGTTTATTGAGAGAAAAGGTGACTCCCGGTGTGATGTGATGGTGAACGGGGAGAGACTGGAATTGATGAGAGAGTTCAAATACCTGGATACAGTGATAGAAAAGAGAGGAAAATGAGCAAAAGAAGTGAAAAGTAGAGTTACACAAGGAAGGAAAGTAGCTGGTGCTATGAGGGCCTTGATAAGAAACAGAGGCTTGAGTATTGCAGCAGTGCCTGGCTTACATGAAGGAGTGTTAGTGCCAATTTTAACACAGGTGTGAGACTGTTGTGGCATGAAAATGAAAAGTCAGGAGTAAGAGCAGTGGAGGTGGGACTGTTGAGGAATGTATGTGGATTGCGGAGAGTGGATAGGATACGGAATAGTGTGATTCGTGAAAGGTGCGGGGTGAGGATGTCTGTGGACACCAGAATCAAAAAGAGTGTACTGTGATGGTATGGTCATGTGTATAGAATGGATGACAATAGAGTGGTAAAAAAGTTATATCTGAGCAAATTTGATGGAGGGAGGAGGTGAGGTAGGACAAGAAAGTGGAGAGATATGGTTGATGAGTGTGTAAGGAAAGGAGATATGAAAGTTGGTGAGGCAAAGAGACTGATGAGAGATTGAGCTGGCTGGACGAATTTTGCACGAAGAGGTGCATTACCAGGGATTTGGTACCCCTTTTTAACGTGACAGTATTCAGATTGACTATCAGATAGGTATACTGTATGTGAAGCTACAGTACGTGGTGAAACCTTTTGGCTTATCAGATGGAGCCAGGATTCTGTGGGCCTGAATGATGAGTGAATGGAAACATGGCCCATTGAACAGGGCAAACTTTGGCTGTCTGGATGCTGCTTCTCCTCACCCTGCCCTAGGGTGAGAAAGGAGGTCCAGATGATGATGATGATGATTTATTTTATATGCAAGAATACTTCAAGTGATAATTAGTGTAAGAGCAGTAATTAACCAGTTATGGTACTGGTCCATATCTGCCCTGGTGGGTGGTCCAAGTTCACTGTGGTATCATGCATGAAATGAACCACATAATAGCACTGATAATGCGATAAGAAGAGATGGTTGCTTATATTGTAACCCACTGTGTACTGCTGTAGCCTTGATGCCACAGTAGTGTGAGCAGTTTTCAGTCAGAGGCTTAGACATTTTTATACAGTTTTTCATTTTGTGGTCCAGTTTGCCCCAGCTAATGCTCTTCCTTACTTAGTGCCATATTTTAATTTCTCAGAGGAAGAAAATTACTCAAGATTGTGACAGAGAGCATCCATAGGTAAAATGACCTACACATTCTAGTGTGGTCCATGATCTTTTAAGCTTAACATAATGTGCATTAATTTGACAGTTATTGGTGAATACTGAGGGGAATTGATGTCTGGTCAGAGTATGATATGTTAATGAAGAAAAAAAAATATTCATAATATTTGTCTCACATGGTGAACCATGATGCAAGACACCAAAGTAAATAGATAAATCCTGGTAAATATTTCAAACAAAGTTAAAAGAAAAAATAAAAGTATGGGAATCACTTTCAAGAGCTTCAGTCCTTGCTGTAATCATTCCCATAATGAACTTTGTTTGGTGTCATATTTTCCATAATTATGTGTGTATTATGTGGTATATCCACTGCATGGTCTCTTGCTAACTCCTTCTCAAAATTCTTAAACCTAATTTTCTGTCTACCTACTTAACCACTTAACCACAGGTCATCACTCTCGTGACGGTCGTTGGCAGTGGATCAAACCGCACGGTGTCACTTTGGTGATTCTGTGTTGTTTTGAATTCGCCGGGTCTTTCAAAATATAAATATATATAAGAAAGTAAGGGAGAAGCCTGAGTGATATTTCTGTTCACTTGGAACTACCTAATTTATTATGTATTGTCTAGATTTCCTATGACGTATTTCATAGCGTATACATTAGCAGCTGACATTTTCAACCCTTGGCTACCTAGATACGTACCTCATTCAGTTCAATGTCGTCCTTCTAGGTGGAATCACGTCGCTGTCGCGCCCCTCCATTTCCGCCGCTTTTGCGGCCATTGTAAAAGGCCCTGTGACCTTTACCCCTACTAAACATCGTGTGGGAAGCGGTAAATGACTGTAGATACGTAATCCCTCCATTATTCGGATGTCCAGTACTCGGACATACTCACTTTTCGGATATTGTGGGCTGCCCAACCCCCAATATGCCCAAAAAATTGAAAAAAAATCGATTTTTTGGGACCGCATCAGTTTGAATTTCCCGCCCACGCCGATCAGCTATGTTTACGCTCGTGGCGCCTGTCTGTTGGTCGCCATTACCCACTCAGCTACTGCCTCGTGAACACCTCCGACAATGGCAGCCGAAGTGATTGCTTTTGTGTTGATACCGTACCTCCTACAGTGCTTGATACTGCTCTTCACCTTCTTCATCATGTGTGTGATGATGGAATTTACTGTTATGTACAGTGCAGTGAAGTGATGTGATTCCAGTTATAAAAAAAAAAAAAAAACATTGTGGAAAGTGTTGGTAAGTGCTGGTAATTCTCAGTTGGAAAGGTGTGTCAGGTGCAAGGTCTTCCTGTCAGAGTCTGAGATGATAGAGTGGGTTATTACATCAGGACAGCAGCTTCTTGTTCGTAAGTACCCTGACTTCATGCCTAACCTGTTTTCATCATGCTGTAAATGTGTTAAAAAATTACCAAAAATCGTTTCGTTTCGTTTCGTTTTTGAAGGCTCCAACATGCTTGCATGTGTCGGCCTTGGTCACCTAATGGTGGC